>JAOTQR010080140.1:0-10075 GCA_025774065.1 Solanum ossicruentum
CTCTGGCTGTGTAAGAGTGTGTTGTGTATATATATGTGCACTCTTTTTTTTATATTTTATATATATATATATATATATATATATATATATATATATATATATATATATATAAAAGATGTCCTTGTGTCTATTGTAGTTCTATACAGTTGATTTCCAGGTTCTTGGTAGGTTTCGACGTATATATTATTATTGTATTAATTTGGTTTGGACTAGAGTGCTTAGACGTCCTCGAGTTCTAACAACCGATTTGGAAGCCTGCAAGCATTGGGGTTATGGGAGCCTTGAAAATTGACTTCATGATCAATACTTGATTAGTGGTGGCTACGTATTGGGTTATGAAAGGTGTTGTTGGGGATAGAGTTCTGTGATATGTACATCTGTACGTCAGTGTTTGGTTAAAGGTTATATGGGTTGTGAGCACTCTTGATAAAGATCTAGAACTATATTTTCCTTCAGTTTTTCACCTATTTCTTCAATAAAGGTAAGTTAGTCATTCTTTTAACTCGTAATTTGATTCCTAGACCTTAGAAAACTCTCTTAGGGAAAAGTTTTGACCTGAAATTAATGGTGAGAAACCCCATAGTTGAAGGAGAGATCATTATGAAAATGACCAAGAATTAGAATTTTGATATAATTTGGGGATTGTAGGTCATTATTTATTGATCTTGTAATTCTTGTTTGTTTTTAGACAAGAACAAGCCAAGGCTTTTGAATAAGGGAAAGTTCTAGTTCCTTAGAAATTCTTAAGGCTTGATTCGAGGTAGGTGATGGTTTAAATTCTCGTCTGTGTTATATATGCTTGTTAACTACATCATTATAATTATCTGCATGTATATAAATAGGAATGAAGATACAAATCTAATATAATGACTACTTTTAATCAAGTTTCGTGCAATGAACATATTATTTAATTGTGTAAGCTTGAAAAACATTCATTGTGGTTGTAGAATTTCGAGTGTCATATTTTGGAACATATTTTGATGAGTGTCACATTCTAATATAATATTTTAATTACATGTCACGTTTCAACACATATTTAAATTTAGTGTCACATACCGACTCATTATTAGTTTGAGTGTGACATTCCGACATATTAACTATTTGGGTGTGGATTTCATGATAGGATCATTGTTGACTGTTGCATTTAAATTGATACTTGAAATTGAGATACTCGGCATGAACTAACAATTTTTTTATATAGTTGTCATTGACTATGTTGTGGTTATTGGTATATATTTTGCTTATAAATATGTGTTCTTATTAGTATACTATTGTTTTATATACTGATGTGATACTTGCTCTTTCTTTGTTGAGTATAAGGCATTTTTAGGCAGCTATTTATAAACCTCAATTAGGTGATTATTGACAAATCAACATCAAGAGTGAGCCATCTTTTTCAGGCTACCGTGAATTCATCTAGAATCATAATCCATTCTCTTCAAACTTAGATATTTTTAGATATTATTTTATATATATTTTCTAGGATTTCATCCCCTTATTTTAGATTATTGGTAGAATTTTCGCACAAAAACTTTCAAGTTCTAGAAGGTTATTTTTTGCACTATTTTAGATTTTTATTTGAGTTTATGGAAACTCAATTTTGATTGCTATTGGAACCTATTTCCACATTTTTAAAATGCTTATATCTTGCTATATTATTTACTTGGGTGTAAGAATGGTTCTTCCACTGGAGAATTACATAGGTTCCTACTACAATATATAGGGGTCATGACAAAATTGATATCAGGGCTCCAAGTTTGTTGATCTCATTACCAAAATGAGTTTGGTAGAGTCTTGTGAAATGGTATGAAGATATATGTACTTTTATTTGAGAGGCTATAGGACTTTAGAAAATCTCTCTATCTTATTCCTTATTTCATGTTATAACTTTATTTCAATTGGTATCTGGTGATTCAAATTGAATCTAACCTCTTCAACTCTTTTGTTTGTAGATGACTAATACGTGTTACAATAGTGTCGTCAAGTCAGCAACTCTTGTCAATGAGCCAATAGTAAGAGAATATGGTCGAGGTAGAAATAGAAGAAGAGAAAGGGGCCAGAGATCGATGAAGAGTAGCTTTCGCTAGGGTTGAAGCACAAGATGAGAATGTACCTATAGGAGATGCCCCTCCTACACCTCAAATTAAAATAGAAGACAATCTGAAAATTGAGGTTGAAGTTGAGGTTAAAGAGAATATAGAAGCCAAAAAAGATGTTCAGGCTAGGACTGTAGGATTTTCCTCACAAGATTCAACAATTGCCCAACAAGATATGGCTTTTTTAAGTAGGTTGATTAGATCTAGAGACATTCTGATGGTGTTCACCGCTCAAGCTCTAGTGATTCACCCTATTGCAACTACGACCACTACTATCAAGGGACACCAGGCATTGAGTCTTTCTTCTGCCCCTTTCTAGGCCTAGTAATGACTAATACTGAGTATAAGATATTGACTAAGTTTTTGAAATTAAAGCTTTCAACATTTCAAGGTTTAGAGATTGATGATGCTTATTTATTTATCTTAGATTGTTATGAGAGACTTCACAAGTTGAGTATTGTATACCAGCACAAGGTTGAGTTTATGACCTTCTAACTCCAAAAGAAGGATATACAGTACTGGAAAGCCTTTGTGAAATGTCGATCGATCACCAATTTTTCTATTACTCATCTAGATTCAATTCTATATTTTATTTTTGGAGATGTATGTGCCTCGAACTCTAAGAGAGCGCAAGAAGAATGAGTTCATGGCAATTGAGCAGGGTAGCATGATAGTAGCTACTTAAGAGGCTAAGTTTCATGCCTCATCCTGATATGCTACATAGTTGGTGGCTATGAGGAGGAGTGGATCCAATTATTCATCAAAGTTTGGATCCCCAGTTGCAGGTTTTGTTTATTCACATGACCTTTGCAAACAAAAACTTTAATGAAGTGACAGGCATCATGAATTAAAAAGATAGAAGGAGTTCAGAAGTCTGAACAAGACAAAGCAATCAAGAGGCCTAAGAATGGAGGTGACTTTCATGGTTCTTATTCCTAGCTACTGAAAGACCATAGTATCATGATCCAAGCCTAGGGCCTAGATGTGACACGACGAATGGGGAACCCAAAGGAACCCCAAATAAGCCTCTTAACTTATCATTACACATCATCGGTCGCAGAAGCATATAAGAGATATAAGGAGTAAGAGTAGGGTGAAAGGGCTAAGGGAAAGCTTGCATAACATCATAATCAAGAGACAAAGAGTCAAAGATCAAATCATAGATAAATAGCATGTCGACAAACACCTCTACTACTTAGATAAGAGAGGGGGCCAAGACAAAGCAATCGGGCTCATCCTTATAGTCAAAATAGAACATAAAGAAGAGTGTCTCAATACATAATAAGAGAAACATAGATAAATGTCCCCATAATGGAAGACTCACCAACTAGCTTCAGTAGTACGATACTAGCCACGTGGAGGAGAAGGATGATCAACTTGGGTTGCAGTTCCTACATGATGATATCATGTAGGCAAGAGTATGCGTTAGTACGTTTGAATGTACTAAGTATGTAGGATGCAATGTAATAAGAGATATGTATCACAATCAAAATGCATAACAATAGGCAATATGCATAATATAACAATATGATATGTATGACCAATGTTCAAGTAAAACATGCTTAAGTAACTCATGCTCATATATGATATCATATGTGTAGAAGAGACCAAGCAAGATTTCCAAAGTACAAACCCCTTGGTAGGTTGATGATGATCTCACCCTGGTGGTGTGGTATAAACCCCTTACATGGTTGGTGATAATCTCACCCTATCACCCTGGTGGCGAAGTACAAACCTCTCACATGGTTGATGATAATCTCACCTTATCACCCTGGTGGTGAAGCACAAACCCCTCACATGGTTGATGAATACAAACCCCTATCTAGGTTATCTGGGCTCTTAGTTCCCTCGAGTTGGGCACGGTCAAATGCAACACTTTATATCAAATATATCATATACACAAATTCTTTTCATCACCATATAATCATTCATTATTATATCTCATGCTTTGGACCTTAATTCCTCAAGAAACCATATTCAAACATTTTATCAATCACTTAGAGGGTGTGTAGTGCTAGTATAAAATCGTGCAATTCAAGAGTGAAATCATGCTAGTAAATTCAATGTAAAAGCTTCAATAGATATTTGATAACACTCACAAGCAATAAACATCAAAACCCTTCATCAATCCTTTCAATAGATCTTAGATTCATAGCTCAAAATATGGTAAAATAGTCACAATTTTATATACTCAAACATAGTATGCAATGATTTTCATAATAATCAAGACTCATGAATAAATCATCTTTAAATCATGCAATTTGTAAGAAAAGGAAACTTAGTATCATGGGTGAAAGGAACCTAGGAAAGAAACTCATATACCTTAGCTTGGAGATGAACATGGTGAAGATTAGAGTTAGAGACTTGAAACTTAAAGAAGAACCTTGAAGGAAATCCTTAGATTCGGAAGAGGTTTTGAGACTTGAATTTAGGAGTGAAAATATGGCTAAGTGTTTGAGTAAATATTGGGGAGTGTTTAGGATGATATGAGGATAAAATATGGCTAAGTATAGGTATTTTAGTGAATAGGAATGCTTAGGCCCAAGACTTAGAAGTCTTGGATCGAGTTAAAAATAATAGGTCGCTTTTTGTTTGCAACGCGGATTTGCCACGGGAAATTGCATTCTTGAAATTTCATAATTATTAATATTTTGCTCTTAAATGGGGGTTAGATCTTCCCCCCTCCCCCCTAAGTTTGACCTCCTGAACAAGAATATGAAGTCAGATTTTTGAAATAACGTACAAATTTTTAGTTATATAGAAATTACGATTCCAGTCACTTTCGAGGCACATTTTCGGGCACTTTTTGGGGTCGTTTCACATAGCTAGGAGACTAATGATCCAAATTCAAGGATAAGCCATTTTGTTCAGGCTATTATGGATTCATCTTTACTTCTTGATCTACTTTCTGACCAAAATATTAATTATTGTTTATGTTTTCTGGGGTTGCATCCCCATTATTCCAGACTACTATAGATATTTTGCAACAATGACTTTCAGATTCTAAGGAGTATTTTTTTTGATTTGTTTAGTTTAATTCAATCGAATTCATGAGAACTCACTTTTGTCTTATTTAAAACTACCGTATCTTTAAATGCCTAGCTCTTGTTAAATTAAATACGTCCGTTGGTTTATTGTTACGCCCCAGGAGGATACCCTTGGTGTGGCCGACACTCAGAAATCATTGTTGGCTCCCAAGCAAACTAGTTGGTCTCATCACATTCATTCAGTCAGCGAAAGACTTAAAACAAAGAGAAAATAAGATGGACAAATCAATTCCTCAATCTATATCAATATATAGAGGTCACAGGCCAACAATCAAACTCCAATTCTCTGATATTAGAATAGTTTTAAAAGAAATCAGTCAAGAGATAAAGGTCTCAACATTAACTTATCATTGTCTAGTCTATGAAGCTTCTAACTCTACTATCTAGATGGTGCCAATGACAGGTTCATGGCTACCTTAAATCAAATAAAAGAAAATTTAAACTCTAGTAGCCAGATGATATTAATATGGGAATCCTTCGAAAATAAGGAGGTCTCACCGATCAGCTGAATGCGAATAGATCTTCAACAAAGTGCCTGTTGATGATTATTAATATTTGTCTCTGCATAATAAAATAATGTAGTTCAAATGAACTTTAGTACATGGAATGTATGAGTATGTAAAATGGCTGAATGAAACAGGTATAGGTAGAATAATATAGAGTAACATCAACTTAGAAAATACTCAATCAAAATGTCAAATGTCTATCTAAAGCAAGAATAAAGAGTAGACAATGACCAATACATACTAACCCAACCTCATCCAATCAAATCAACTTAGAGTACTATCAGTATGGGATCTATTTGAGGGTTTCTCTATTCGACAACAATCACTTATGAGCTAGTGATTATACAACAATCTCGCTTATGTTTCCACAGTCGTTCCATACTTTTCAAGTAAAGAATGAATCTGATGCCCAAGAAATCTAGTCTCTCAAGTCCTATATTGCTTTCAGGGACTTCAACTCAAGAGAGAACCTCTGATATAATGGCTTAATCCTCGCATGCGCTTGATGACGTAGTCAATTAGTGCAAGTTGGACTTACTCTTACTCATTTCAGTGCTCGATTCTCCTCCCAAGACTCAATATTCATAAGACCATCCACCTCAATTAATCATCTCAATTAATCATCTCAATAGTCTCATTAGGACTCTTATCAGTTCTATCTCAAATGCGCCTTCTGGCCTATCATATAAATCATCTCATCAACTCAACTTTCAATTAATCTCTCAAAGAGTTCAGACAAATCATTAGGGAAACAATCTATTAGACCAATCTTTAAAGTTCAGTTATGGAGGCTCTCAGAACTATCAAACTCTATCAACCTATCATCATGCTCACATTACAATCACGATCAACATTCTTGAATCAAGGCTCTAGAATTAAACCCTAGGTTCATTCATGCAATCTTTTATAAATAACATATATGGTTTATGCAATCACTCATGTAAAGTATTTAATCAATAAAATCAAGTTTATGATGATCATCAAACATATAAAATACTTAGAATATACAGTTTATAAGAAAAACTTTCAAGAAAACATGCATAGAGATTCAACACCTTCACAATCTTTCTATTACCATCAATGGGGGTATATGGAAGAACATTCTCATATTTTAGTTTAGTCTTATATACCTGGAAAGTTAGCATTACAATCGAAATTTGATAAATACTAGCTTTCTTGGAGAAAATCCTTGATCTTGGTAGTTCTTTCAGAGTGGAAGAACTTGAAAAATGTTGTTAGAAAGGATTCTCTTTGATTCTTGACTTAGAATCTTTAGAGTTCTTGATGAAGAACCTTAATTCTTGAAGAAGAAGAAGAAGAAGAAGAAGAATCAAGAAATCCTTTCTTCAAATTCTTGAAATTGTTTTCTTGAAACTCTAGGTTATAATTTGAGATTCTATTAGAGATAATGAATAGATGAAGAAATTTAAGTTGGGTAGCTTGAAACTTATGAAGAATAACATACCTTGATGATGAATCTTGAAAGCTAACCCTAACTTAATTATTTTCTTGATGATTCTTGAGCATTTATGTTTAGGAGTGAAGAAAAGGGTTTTACTTATGAAAAACTGACGTTTTATGAGTTTTGGGTCCTTAAATAGACCTCCAAAGGTTATAGGATAAAAGTACCCTCAAAATAAAATAAAAGGATGTCATATAGCTTATCCAGAAAAGTTCGCGTCAAGTCTGTGATGCTCTCTGCACGTCTTCAGTAAAATGGTCATAACTTTCTACGCCGAACTCCGATCAAGGCTAAATTTGATGCGTTAAAAGCTAATTCAAAAATTTTTAATTTGATATATTATGGGTCACCTGACTTATTATACTTTAGGAGATATAGTCATTTGAAGTTGACCCTTCTATCAACTAATATGAAAACTTAGTCGGTAGAAATTCTTTGGACTTAGCTTAATGAAAAGGCTCCTCTATGACTCTAAATCACATCTAATATAATTTAAATACTTAGGAATTGATCCTAGAACGTATATACAACCTAAAAGTCATTGGTCCACCTAATTTTTATAAAATCTTCCATTGGAACTCTAATGCTAAGAATGTTTTTAGCTTAACTTCGTACTAGAGGGTTCGTGTGATCTTAGATCATCTCCAGTTGTATTACCACACTAAGAAATTAACTTTAACACCTATGCTCAATTCAGAATTATCAACTAAAATCTTCTATCATATGAAGGATGACTCAGTAGTAGTTTAAAAAAAATTGGGGTGTTACAGTTGTAGTAATGGTTCTCCCATCAGAGGATTAGTACAACTGCCACTCATTGCCTGTTCGGGGATATTTTTGTTATTTTATTCTTAGCTAATTAATTTTGATACTATTATTTTACCCTTTGAGAAAAATAATTTATCTCAATATTAATTTTCAATCCTAATATAACTTTCTCAAAATTAGTAACCAGACAAAAAATTTCGTTAATTAGGGCCATAGATATTTTAAAAAATATTTGGGAAAAAATTTAACAAATATTATTTGGTCATACAATTTTTTCATTATTTGACAAATAATTCAAATACTAAAAAAATTAGTGTTTGAGTCAAATTCTATTATATGAAAACTTTTGAAAATTTAAAAATAACCCCAAAATATATGTATTTTATAAAAGTATCTATTATTCATAGTTTTAACTGAATTTTAGCCCTAATTTATTGTATAAAATTTATACAATTATACTATATATATTTTATACAATTTTTATTCTAACTTGATCTCCGAATTCACTTCCAATTACAAATAGTAATAGAAAATTTTCATATACAATCAATGGTATTTTTTTTAATCTTTTTTTCAGATATATACTAATTATTTTTACTGTCATCATTTTTCATGAAACATACGAGTATTTTAAATAGTCTTTAGAACTTTTGAACATGACTTTTATTTTTTAAAATAGTCAAATATTTATCCCAAAGTCTATAGTCAAACCCATGGTAAACCGTCATCCAAAACTTCACCATAAAATTACTTGTAAACAATAAATATTTGAAAAACTATGATCAAATACTAATTTAATTTATAAGCCAAAACATAATCCAAACAACAGTAATTTTCAAGAAATAGTAATAACATACTTAATCTAATTTTACAAATAATCTAACAAAGGACGATGTATATACAGTTTTATTTGTTTTTTTAAATGCAGACAAGGAAAAATAAAATAGGGGAAAGAATTACAAGATGAATCAAACCCCTATCAAATTAATAGTTCAAATAGTCAATTTTAGTCAACTACAAAAATTACTTTTACTATTATTTGATATCTATATTATAACACTTCGTTAAATTTACCAAAACGCCTCTAAAACTCATATGCGCACAACACATACTTTCAAAGCTCCGATTATAAATTCGAGATCGAATTTGTGATCAGCGCGGAAAATTGAGTTAGAACTCGACCTGATTTAAAAGTAATCGGGTCGAATTATGAAATGACCCATTTTGGGCCAGAAATAGTAGCAAATCCGCACCCCCTCCGGGACGCGCCAAGGGTGCAGAAATACACTTATATTTTTTTTCATTGATTTTTTTGACGAGAATTGATTTTCCAAAAAGTTTACAAAAATGAACTGGTGCGCCCCCAGCGCGACGTGCACTAGTGTCCAGTTTTTATGTTTTTTCTTTTAACTTTGGGAAGGACATTTTTGTCCTTCCCAACATATTCTTAAGTCCCAAAAGCGTACATTTAAGGCTTATTTCGTACGAAAGGATTTCAAGATCTATTTTTTAAAAAGTTTCTACAATAGTTCTGAGAGAGGAGAAGAACAGAAAGGTGAGGGTTTCCTTTGAGGCTTCAAATTCCTTGAAGATTTGGGCAACCTTCAAAGCCCAGATATGTAAAGGATATCCAAAACACAGAATCATTCTTCCATGTGTCCCAATGTATAAATTAGATTGGTAATTGATAGATGATAGGTTATGGGTTAAGATTTTTAAAGAATTTCTTGATATTTATTTTTAATTCTTATATATTATCTTAAATTGATGATAATCACATTTTAAAATATTGTTTACATGTATTATTAACTGATTATATGTTCGTTCTTGTCACGACCCAACCCAGGGGCCGTGGCTAGTGCCGATTAGGCAACTAATACAATCATTAACACTAACGACCAACATATCCACTGGGAAATCTACCGAAATATCGCCAGAGTTTCCTCTGTTTTATAAACTAGCCTCACCTGCAAGAAAAACTCAACAGCTTCCCAGACAACAATACAAATGTATATTTCCTTATACACAAACATAAGTGCGGGCCGACAAGGTCTCCGCTGCGGTCCTATCGCCTAATAATCATGTCATATATGTAGAATGCGGTCTCGCCGCCTGATCGAGTACCAAAAATATACAATAATTCATATACTCAAATGACTCTCATATACCCATTACCCACTAGTATCCACAGACCTC
>JAOTQR010080141.1:0-10073 GCA_025774065.1 Solanum ossicruentum
TTACAATATCTCCCCCTTGGGAACATTCGTCCCGAATGTAAAAGAGGTGTACAAGATAAAAGTGATCATCAACAAATCAGCCCCAACAAGAGTGCAACATTATATTAAAAACACCATTTTCAAAATCTCAACATAAGTGTAAAATCATCATAAACATGCCAACTTAAACATGAATGCTTATGAATGACATAGTGGCTGAAACATAGGACTTGAAATCATAGAAAGGACTAGGCATGTCATCATAATCATGAATAGAGTGAAAGAGACATGGATATCGCTTCTCCATGCCTGCTCCAGCTTCTTAAGAGACACTTATGAATAGACGACTCTCCCAAAGGGCCTTAATGAACTCCACATCCTCATTAATCAACTTCTCCGCTCATCCATCCAACACCTCTATCGGGACCTCCTTCCAAGCCAACTTATCCTCCACCTCACCCACAACTTCAAAGTGTTCTATAATACTAGAGTCACCAATACATCCTATCCACCTAGAAGCATAAAGAACCGGGCAAACTATATCTACATCCATAGGCAAATCCCTAGACTTATGCAACCTTATAAACCTCCCTCTACACTCTATAAGGAATCATAATCCTCAACTCAAGTGTCAACTTCAAATTCATCTAACCTACTTGGTATCACAGCCACCATCTCCACCTTGGGAGAGAACCTCCACTTTATCATTCTTTTACCCAAAACTTCAAACTCTAATAAGGTAGAAATCAAGGCCTTGCCTAATCTAGTCCTCTTAACCCAAGAAGATTTGGAACCATAAAAAACACTATACTACCATTCTCAACTTCTTCAACCTAACAACCTATCTAGCCGACCGAGGGACTCTACTAGGCATCTCCTTACCACCATTATCCGCACACGACTAGGCTACCTAGAGCACCAACCACAATACTAGCCTTACCGAAAAAACCAATGTACACTAATACTATAATCTCTAAGGAGTTGTAACAACCTTCTTGTTATCCTCAACTCACCCCTATCATATTTAGCAATCAATCCCCTCATCATCCAAGACTTGCAACACTACCCCCAAATAATTCACAAGCTCTAAACAAGTGAATACCTCATCACTAGAGGCCACCACAAACATATCAAGGTAGGGTTTTAAGACTCTATTCTTGAAACCCGTATACACAACCGATGCACAAGCCAACCAAACAACTCCACTAATATTCAAAATGCTCACTCCTAGTCCGAAAAGGACACTTAGAGATACTACCTACCCTTATCTTCACTTGGGGATAAAATTCGAACGAAAGATGAATCTTAGAGAAGTGACTAACCCATCATAATTGACTAAATAGATCGACCATCCTTACCCATCATATTACAATCATATGGGTTCTACACTCATTCGAAACATGCTATGCAAGTAGCCCAAACGACCCCAAGACCCTCGACACAACAAGCTATCTCATCATCCCAAAAGAATACTTATAGTATGCATGTACATACTTTCAAAGAAGCAATAGTAATTTTCCAAATCATTTCAATGCACAATTGGGCTTAAAAGCCAAACACTGTTTATAATAATTCATACTTAGGTTCAAATACCAAAATCATAATATCATAGTCATAATACTCATGCATAGGAATATCATCAAATGAACACTACCCATGCATCAGTAGAATTTTAGGAATCATAATATTCAAATCGCAAATTAAAATAAGTAAAATCCATGTAGGTTTTCTTGAAAATAATTTTGGGTCTCCTTAATTGGAAGGGATCAAGGATCAACCCACATACACATGAATCCTACTAGCACCAAGGAATAAGACAAGAAATGGCAACTCCGAGACCTATCAAATAACCCTACTCAAAGCACCAATCACAACATGGCCTTACCTAGAGTCAACTAAGTCATAGGAGCAACAATAGAAGAAAACCTACCCACAATCTTTGGTAATAGCCCACTAAATCAAAGAGGCACCTAATATCCGATGAAGTCAAATTATCTAGACTAATCTCTAATTACCTTCGTCTTACTAATGTACACCTTAATACCATCATTCGGCAACACACAACCTAGAAAGATAACATATTACCACCAAAATTGTCATCTCTCTTACTAGCATCCAACCTTCTTCCTTAAACTTATAGTACTACCCTCAAGTGACTCACATGCACTACCTCCTCAGGGAACAAACCACTTTTTCATCACCAAAACCACCATAAGCCTATTAGAGTAGGGACTAAAGATCTTGTTCATGGGGCTCATAGGCATAACTAGTGTACTAGTCAAACTAAAGGACAATACCCCAAAATTCAAAATATCGAAAAGGATATTCAAAGCCCCATCTACAACCAACAACAATTCTATAGACAAAACAACTTAAGTTCAATGCTTCTAATTCTCACAAGATGAAAAGTGCAACCCCTTAGACACCAATTATACCTTATGGCATGAAATGGACCTACCTCCCTTGCTACCATTTAACAACCTCCCACTGAAAGACAAGCTCATTAGAGAATTGGGGTTGCCTCTATGGGTTCTACCACCAAGGAGATACATATGCATGCAAGTATTCTATACCAAGTACAATATGGAAATCCACTACATCAAGTCCAACAAGCCACAAAGAAAGTCCTAATGCAATACAAACCCGATCAATACCTATGAACTTTCTAGCAACAATATACCCAACCAAGAGAATAGACACCAAAGATCCACACAACCACTTGGGTACAAGAAGCCCCACCATCAACTAAAAGAATAGAGAAGAAATAGTGAAACTTGGATCCATCAAAATCAAAACCTTCTACTTACCTTCCTTCTCCTTCCTCCTTGAAGCGACATGATCAACTAAAAGAGCAAAGAACATTCGTTATAGGGGAATGCCCTATCTCCCTTCTGAAGCACAACATAGACCATGATAAAGGAAAACATATCCTAAAACGTCTCATAGCCTTCTACTCATAGTTGGGGTGCACAACACAACCATGAATAAGACTCTAATTAACGCTGTGTGTTGGACTTTGAGGATCCATCAACCTAGTGTTCTGATACCATCTTTGTCATGACCCAAGCCTAGGACCTACATGTGATCAGAAAATGGGGAACCCGAAGGAACCCTAAATAAGCCGCATAACATATCATTACACATCCTTGGTCACAGAAGCAATATAAAACAATGTAAGAAACATAAACATGGGGAATCGGGACTAAGAGAGAGAGAGAGAGAGAGAGAGAGCGACTTATATTTAAATAGCTTGGATATCATAAGTGAGACAACACTCAAGCATAATACATAACATGTCCAACAACACCTTTGCTACGTAGACATGTGCAAGGTTCAAGATAAGTAACCGGGTATACCCTCATAGTTAATACATACATAAAAGAAAGATAGTCCTAGAACATAGAATAAGAGAATAGTCATTTTCCCCGGAATGGAGTACTGACCAAAGGCTAACTTCAACAATCCATCTATCCACAAGAAGAATCAATAGGAGCTCCGATTCCTACATGGTAACATCATGTAGGCGTAGAGTATGTGTTAGTATATTTGAATATACTAAGTATGTGGGAAAACTTACACAGGTTCGCTTTATGACCGGATTTTCCACAATTCCAACAAACATTTTCCTTATTGGAAGGTCGACGCTTCTTAAACTTCTTCCTAGGTTTGCCTACCTGGTCCTTGGAAGTACTGGGCCTAGGTCTTCTATACTTATGGGAGGACTTCTTAGACATTTTTCGGGCAACCTTAGAAGGAGGTGAATCAAGTTTGGTGAAACCAAAATCATGACAAAATCTACCCAATTCAGCCTTAGAGGTCAACCTATCCTTTTAAGTCAACTCTTAAGCTTAAGGTTAGTGCAGAGCTCAAGGCCTACGGTATTAATGAAACTGGCTATGTCTACATAGGTCGTCTGACTATACGGGATCTTTCCTTCACATCTATCCCTCATTTTGGTTCTAACATTATCAACAAACAAAGGGGGTAGACTACTAATGAATCTCTCATTCCAGAAGTCACTATCACAATCAGGACTGATCATAAACTTAGACAGGAAATTGTCTTTATACCATCTAAAGTCGGCTAGTTTAGGGAAAGACAAGTTGTTAAGGATCTCAAGGCTTCGATCTTGGAAGAGTTTAGGCTCACCTACAAAGTGCTTAGCAATGTGGTAGAGAAGGGTCACACAAACATCCTCTTTGGGTTCTTAAACTATTGTTTCCATACAACTTTCAACTTTTATAATGGTAGTAGTAGCGGTGGCATTGAAAATACTATTCTTTAGACTATCAGTAAAATAATTATCCCACCAATGTCTTTGCATCCCGGTAAACCCGACAACAATCATAGTTGCAGCCTTTTTATCAGAAGCTCCTCTAATTTTATATGCAGTGATCGCCACACCCATTTCAGGGAGTTTATTGTAGATCTGGTGTTCAATCAGTCCATCAATATTCCATTATGTGATATTACTGCCAGAATGAAAGGAGGTGGAAATAAAAGCATTTTCCTTAAACTGTGTGTTTGGGAAGGAAGGCCTACTATAAAAATATTTTCGAGTGCGATATCGGGAATGAGTTAATTTTGAAAGAGAATTTTCAGTCAAAGTTTGAACACTTTCTTTTTCTTTTCCTTATCAGAAATACTGAATCGAGCCAGCTACTCATTAATTTGTTCAATAAGTTTTCCAGAAACTTTAAAGTCATTACTTAATTTTGGAAATCTTTCTCTTGAAAACTCGGGAGGTTTAAAGATAGGGTTACGCTCTAATGTACTGGTGCTAGTACTAGACTTGGATGAAGTAGGAATCGGGGCAAAAAATAGACTTCTCTTTTCCTTCTTCTATTTGTTGAGAAACTGTATATAAAAGCGGTTGGTGTAATTGTTTTGTTCAATTACTTTATCTAAATCCTTGTTTAAAGCAGTATGATTAGGTTTTTCACTCTTTAATTTAAAAGGTGATTCCTTCAAGAGGGGGAATGGTAGACTCTACAACTTTGTTAGTCTGAGTATACCATTTGTTAACAAGAACAGAAAGAGACTCTTTTTGGTCATCCAATTTTCCAGTGATTTCGAACCATTTAAAAAATTCTATATCAACAAGGCCATCAGCTAAGTTACTTTCAAGTGCTCCTAACAGAGAATCATCAATTCAAAAATCTTGTATCACGCAACAAAGCACAGACAAGATTATTAAGACCTTTTCAAAAAAGGGGTTTAACATCAACTTGAACAAGTCCAATATGCAAATAATTAAATTGAGATCTATATATGACAATGTCTTGTTCATGTAAAAGAGTTTTATAATTTCTAAAGAATTACTAATAGCCACAGTAGACTCACAGGTCTTGATGTTATGTTTTTTTGACAAAAGAAAAATTACCTAATTTGTAAATATTTGAAAAAGGTTCTTCTGGAATACTCCTGTTTTCCAAAGTACCTATAGTTAAGGTAATCTGAGTTGCCCTGGAAGAGAAATTTACACTATTTAAAATGTTTTGGTTATTCATTTTTGAAAAGTTACTATCCAGAGTCCTGAGTTATACTAAAAAAATAATCAAAATATGAGTACAGAAATATGCGAAGTATCAGATAATTAGTAGATCATTTTATCATTGGTTTATGTATACCTACATGCCCTCTTGGCTTTACCTCATTTTCTCTCTAGAGTTATCTTAGCGACGGGACTACCTGAAGGTCTAACATGCCCTCCTGGCTACAACCACACTACGGCTGACCAACGTCATAAATTGGTTATTACTCGGAAGCCTCACACACATAGAGAGAAACAAGTACCTCATACAAAGTAGATAGGGGATAAAACATGATAATATGAAATACTAATTATAAGAGACTAAACATATTTTTATCAAGTATAAACAAAATTTGAATTAGTAAAACTTTTAAACTCCGAATAGTATATGTATTTAGCTGCTCATACTAAATGCACATACAACCATCATGTTCTGCATTCTATGTTAATAATAGTGCAGAAAAGGAAAGGGGTGCCCCCAGGATAGTAATTAATTACAAACCCCTTAACTCGATCTTAAAATGGATTAGACACCCGATTCCTAATAAAAGAGAACTTTTAAAACGAACTTATAAAGCAAAACTTTTATAGCAAGTTTGATATGAAATTTGGGTTTTGGCAAATTCAAATTGCTGAAAAGGATAGATACAAAACTGCTTTTAATGTACCTTTTGTCCATTATGAATGGAATGTGATGCCCGTTGGATTAAAAAATGCGCCTTCTGAATTTCAAAATATCATGAATAACATTTTTAATCCTTACAGTTATATGTCAATTGTTTATATTGATGATGTTCTTATCTTTTCTGAGGAAATAGATTCTCATTTTAAATACTTAAATACCTTTTATAATGTTGTTAAAAGCAATGGTCGGGGGGTTAGTGTGAAAAAGATTAAACTTTTTCAAACTTCTATTAGGTTTCTGGGTCATGACCTTTTTCAAGGAAGTCATAAGCCTATTTGCCGAGCCATAGAGTTCTCCGATAAGTTATCTGATGAAATCAAGGATAAAACTCAACTTCAAAGGTTTTTAGGTAGCATTAATTATGTTGCAGATTTTATCCCTAACATTAGACAAGTCTGTGAGCCTTTGTATAATAGACTTAGGAAGAATCCCTCGCCTTGGAGTGAAGAGCAAACCCATAGTGTCAGGAGGATTAAGAGTTTAGTCAAAAATCTTCCATGTTCAGGGATTTCCAATCCGGAAGCCTTTATGATTGTAGAAACTGATGCCTCTGATATAGGTTATGGAGGTATTCTTAAGCAATGTATCAACCCTGATAGTTGTGAGCAGCTTGTGAGGTTTACTTCAGGAGTCTGGAACCCTGCCCAAAAGAATTATAGTACTGTTAAAAAAGAAGTACTTTCTATAGTGCTATGTATCACCAAATTTCAAGATGATTTGGTAAATAAAGAATTTTTACTAAGAGTCGATTGTAAATCTGCCAAAGAAATTTTACAAAAGGATGTGAAAAATTGGTTTCAAAACAGATTTTTGCTAGATGGCAAGCTCTTCTGTCTAGCTTTGATTTTCAAATTGAATTTACTAAAGGAGAAAACAACTCCCTTCCTGATTTCCTAACCCGAGAATTTCTACAGGGTCATGAAGTCGTCAAGACCTAACTCTCTGTTAAAAAAATGTCAAACCTGAAAGGCATTTGCCATCGGCCCGAACTTTCGCATCCAGCCTAGTTCCACTAAGGCCTTTCTTTCCCCCTTTACCTTTACCGGGCCCAAGACTAAGTAAAAATAAATTCTCAGTGCTCGCAAACTTACCAAAAATTCCAGGCCAAAAACCTGAAGTTAAGTCCTCCTCGACGGATCATACTATTGTGTAAAACAAGAAAAGTTATAAAATGAAGATTCCAGAATCCTTCGCCCAAGCACTACACTCTAGAGTCTCTACCAAAAACCCTCAAGCTCCGACCGAAGAGACTTTCGACTACCTCACTTCCAAAGTGATTCCTATCCTAGTCCTAGATAAGGACTACAAAAATGGCAGGGTAACAGACCTCTTAAAAGGCTGTTACAACAATGAAAACTACATATATAGTCATGATCCCCTGCACACCCGATTGTATTTTGAAGCAATCCTTGTTGACACCGATTCTGTTGAAATCAAACACACCCTCGGAGAAAGATACCCCAATTTTATTCAATACTCTCGATGTACTATAAAGAAAATTTTGTCTCCTTTTGAATGGCCAGTCGACCATTTGCTCACTCCCATACCGTTGAGTATGCTCCATAATCCTCAGGCCTATAACTGGTATACCTACAAGCAGGCTTGGTTTAATTTTATGTATCTTAGACCTAGTCATACTTGGTTTATCAAATATAACCCAGAGCTGGTTAAGTCCATTATTCCTAGGTGGTTCTATGAATGGTGGAAAACCTTCAGAGGAAAGTAAGGCATCCTCCCTCAAAGATTCTTGCAGAAGTTCAATGAATTTCAAGTTAGTCAGGAGATTTCAACCTTGGCCGTACACATTAAGATGTGCAAGTACTTCATCCAGAAAAGGATATCATATGTCATTAGCTGGGATTTCAGAGTCGTCGAATTCGAGTGAATCAGGTATTTATCCAAAGAGATAAAGATCAAAGGTTGGGTTCCTAAACCCAAAGTAATGAACAAAGGAAAGTCCCCCGTCAAGACGTAGCAGTCCAAAGAAGATCTCAAGAAGAAGTTGAAGTAGGACCTTCTGAACCTTGATAAACAGGACGATGTTGCCATCATGTAGCTCCTTGAAGAAGCATCCTCCTCTGAAGAATCCAACAATGGAGATATGTGTTGTCTAAAAGGAATAGCACAGGCTTATCAAGATCCCTATTATGAATGGGAAATAGACCCTTAAAGAAAAGTAGAGGTTCAAAGAACTGGAATTACTTTTCTTAGAAGGAAGTTTTACTATTCCTAAAAGGAGTCTTGTTGAAGTACTGTTCTATGAAAAATAGGACTTCTCCAATAGTGGAACATCCAAGGAACTAGATTTCTTTTGTGGGTATGCCCATTTTTGTCATGTGAGTGTTTACTTTATCACTATTTTCCAAAAGGAAAGAAAAACTGATAAGCACGCATCTGTCCCTATTTTAGAATAGGTCCCACCACATAACCTTTATTTTGTTGGCCATATCTGAGCTGTCCACTTATAGGCACGAGATGCCTTCACCTTTTTGAGGTCTATTTAAGACTCTCCTTTGTAAAATAGAGGGCGTTAGAAATTTTAGCCTCTCTATCTCTCTCTCTAGAAAATTTCCCCACTCTCTCCCTCTCCATTGTAATCTTCCCTCTCCATTGTAATCGTTCCTACCGTTGTACTTCTCCATATTTTCTGAAATAAACTTCTTTTAAGTAAGAGACTCTACAACTTTGTTAGTCTGAGTATACCAGTTTTTTAACAAGAATAGAAAGAGACACTTTTTGGTCATCCAATTTTCCAGTGATTTCAAACCATTTAAAAAATTCAATATCACATTTTAAACGTTTCATGTTAGAAATCCATTCTTTTGAAAATGAAGATTTTTGGTCTTGAGAAAAGGTATTTGCATACCACAAAGTTTTGACTCTATTCTCTGGTGCCATCTAGAGAGCTTTTAAAGACTTCATGTTCGGGGAAAAATCACTATCAACAGCAAAGGATATACATAACATCAATATGGCATGTATGTCAGTGCTCAAGGTAAAACATACTAGTAAATCATGATCAAGGAATATAAACTCAATATGAGAAGCATACTCAAATCCCTTTGTACAACCTTCATGAAATGGGCCAACTGAACTACACTCATCTTACGGTATAACCTTTTTAGATAATGTTATCAATACCCCTACCATACGATATTACCTTTTGGGTAGGAACCGTAATCCATTCAATCTTACGGCTTGGCCTTTTCAATAGAATGATCACACCTTACAATATGATCTTTTCGGTGGGAGCTTTTAGTCTTTCTACCTCACAGCATGACCTTTTCGTTGGGATGTCCATACCTTATGATATAATCTTTTTGGTAGGCATAATTAGCCACTCTACCTTACGGCATGACCTTTTTGGTAGGGTGTCCATACCTTACGATATGATCTTTTTAGTAGGAATCATTAAACACGCTACCTTACAACATGACCTTTTTAGTAGGAATCATAGAAATAGCTCATCAAACTATTACATTCAAATCATCAAGAAATAACTACTCATTCTCCCAAGAACACAACAAAATAAGAACTCAACAACAACATGTAACACTATAAGTATTTCTCTATGAAAACTCATATAAACATCCCTATCATCATCATAAAGTCATCATATACCTACACTTCCTCTCCTTATTATAAATATTATAAATCATATGAATCCAATCATATCACCATCATTCCATCATTATTTCATCATCATATAATCATCATAACACCATTCAACTTATAAGACATGCATTGCACCTTTAATTCCACAAGAAACCTTAGCCGGACATTTTATCAAACACTTGATGGGTGTGTAATGGGGGTAAAAGACCATACAATTTAGAGATGAACTCATGCAAGAAAATCAATCATTCAACACTTTCC
>JAOTQR010080142.1:0-10072 GCA_025774065.1 Solanum ossicruentum
GGGTTATGAGGTTTGGTAAGAAAGGAAAACTGAGCCCACGTTACATTGGGCCATATAAGATTATTAAGAAGATCGGGCAGGTTGTATATGAGCTAGAGCTACCCCAGGAGCTTTCAATGGTGCATCCAGTTTTCCATGTATAAATGCTTTGAAAATGCATAGGTGACCCATCTCGTATCACTTCTATTGAGGATGTACAGGTTACAGAAGATCTCAACTATGAAGAGGAACCTGTTGCTATTCTGGATCGTCAGGTTAGGAAGCTGAAGAATAAAGAAATAGCTTCAGAGAAGGTGCTTTGGAGAAATCAGCAAGCAGAGGAGATGACCTGGGAGGCTGAGGATGCGATGAAGTCAAAATACCCTCGTTTGATTGAAGCTAAAGAGGATGCCCAACATGCAGAATTGGAACACTAATAGGTATGTGTGATTGAATAATTGGTGTGTTGTTAAAGGTTTATTTAAATAAAGATGTATACTTCGTTAAGCTACCCAATTGTGCTAAAATTCGAGGACGAATGTTCCTAAGGGGGGAAGGATGTAACACCCCATATTATACATGTACTAATGCTATATAAATGAATCATGTTATGGTTTGGTCAAAATAGCGTCAATTCTTGAAAGTGCTTGAATCTCGAATTAATGGGCAATATGTGAGTCCAAATGCTTAAGAGGGTCGAGGGTATATATATGTTGGTGTTAAATTGAGGATATATTATCCCTAAACTAAGTAAAATAATTGAGGTTATTCTATGACTTAATAATCTAGTAGGTGAGTCACCTACTTCCTTAGCTTAAAATTGATAGTTAAACGGAGACGAGGCTCAACATTGAATTTGTTTAAGTTCAATTATAAATAAATTTTGTGTTAAGGGTTTAACATTGGCCCATGTTTTAGTATCATAAATGGACCTTATTTTCAATTCAAGAAGAATTTTAAAAACGTCCTAAGTACACTACAAGCAACTTGGCCATTTGGACCCAAAACCAACTAAGAACAAAGCTGGAAATGGCAGCCAAGGTCCATCATATTTGAGACCCAATTAACCCCAATATTGGAGGATAAGATGCTGAATTAATAGACTATTAATGGATGTCAGATAAAGTTGGCCAAATTGATCTTTAAAAACGGATCAAGTGCAGCACTAATTCATTCCACTAGGAAATAAAGTTTCAGCTTTTTAAAGTCTTTTGTCTTCTCTCTAATTCACTTCACCAAGCTGCAAACATAATTCTCTAAGAACTTTGTAGGGAATCCAGAAGCTATAAGGCAAAGGGAAGCAATTATTGCTGTTTATTTAGTATGATTTATTCATAAACGAGATGTATATGATAGTATGTTATGCTGGAAATCTGCTGGAAATTCTGGACATCATGTGTCTAGAAAGTTGCTGCACACTTGACTTTTATTTTAGTGACTTCTATATGGTTTGTGGGATGTATTATGAAGAGGATTTGATGTTCTTAACATGGTTTAAGTTATAGATATTTCTAGCATGGTTTCTTCATGAAAAAAAAAAAGAAGTATATGTTATTATGTTATGCTGGAAATTTTGGACATCATGTGTCCTAAGTATTGTTGTGAATGTTTCTTGTTGTTCAAGAGGATTTTCTCATAATTGGTTTAGAATTATGAAGCAAGACTTATCTTCTAATAATATATAGGTTTTTAGTCATGTAATTAAGTTGTTGCACCACCTTTACAGTCCACAAAGATGAGTTGTTGTATAACGTCGTAATTTCACTCTTAAAAGAAACTTGGGAGCTGAAAATTATATTCCATGACTTTCACCTATTTTGGGACTATTTTTGGACTAGTTTAAGACTAGTTTTATGTGTAAAAACGTTGGATATAATTTTGGTAAAGTTAAAACAAGTTGGGAGTGTTGACATCGAAGTGTGGTGAAAGGATGTAACGTTATGCCGCTTGGTGGTATGTTGTGAAGAATTGTTATGTTTTGTATTTTGTGGGCTATTTTAGGACTGTTTAGGGTCTGAAAATAAGATGTACAAGACATGTACATAAGAATGGTTGTTAGAAATACGTTTATAAGTGAAAAGGTTGAAGAAATGTCTTTGCATCATTAATTTAAAGCTTGTTGTCCGGGTGATCGTTTTTATGATATTGGACTGCCTAGAAGTGTTATGTTGCTGATAATACTAGTCTTATTGCTTAATATACTATAGCTAAATATTTGAGGGAAACCATAGCCACTCTAAGGCATTAACAAGGTCATACAACGAGGTATGTAAGGCTATTTAATTTCGTATCATTTGGCATGAAACGTAGATTTCCCCTTGGTACATAGAGGTATTTACCAACTTCGACACAACAATTAATTGTGTCTCCACTTTTTTTAGACGTTCATATGATTCCATACACAATCACCTTTGAATCTACATCCATACTTGGATACCAAGTTACATGAACTCTTGTTGCTAAGTAATGTTCACGAGTTGTTTCATTTCATGCGCATTGCATTATTAATGTAACATACTCTCTCTATCTCCATATTGCCTTTTATGATTATCTACATGTCATATGTTGTATATATAGTCCTAAAGCTCCAATCTTATGACTACGAAAAGAATCATCTCAAAGATAATTAAAAGATAAAGCACATCATTTATTGATGGGTGGTATCCCGAGGGGTGGAAGAATTACCTAGCCAGGGACAATCCTATCACGGGTGGTATCCCGAGGGGTTAAGGAAGAACCTAATCAGGGATGATCCCGATATCCCGAGAAGTGGAAGAATCACCTAGCCAGGGAAAAATCTTATTACGGGTGGTAGCCCGAGGGATTAAGGAAGAACCTAGTCAGGGACGATCCCGATATAGTTATACTACTGATCAGCTGGTCATTTACAGTACATGATGTGCACAGATTATATAGTAAAAGTAAAGCTATATGAAGAACATAAAATACTCGATCCCAAAGTATAACTAAAGGTGGTCTCTTATCCTATACCAGTGCATAGTTTCATTTGGGTTGTATTTCATATACAGTATTTGCTGCCTTACATACTTAGTACATTATCTCATACTGACGTCCCTTACGGGGGACCTGTATTTCATGTTGCAGGTACAGGTGCTAGTAGATCTCCCCAGTAGAGTGTAGGACATTCAGCTGTTGTTACCAAGCTCTAGGTTGTTCCGGAGCTTTGTGTGTGTTTAGAGCTTATATGTTTGCATTATATAGTTAATTCAGACGGGGCCTGTTCCGAACATTAGCAGATACTTTCTCTTGACTAGAGGCTTTGTAGACTATGAAAATTAAAGTGTGGTCATGTCTCGTACTTTGGACATTGTGGCCCCAATGGCCTAGCTATACACATGTCCTTTCAGCTTGTTATTACCGTTTATCTTCTTAAAAGCATGCCAAACATAGAAATTCCTTATAATATGTATACAAAGTGCATAGATATAGGTTGGTTCTCCCAATCCTTATCGGTAATGGGTGCCAGTCCGCCCAAATGGGACTTTGGAGTGTGACAGCACGTTGATGAGTTTACCGATCATAAGAATCTCCAATATGTGTTAACTCAAAGAGAACTCAACTTGAGGCAAAAAAGGTGGTTAGAACTTCTTAAGGATTAGAATATGAGTGTGCATTATCATTCGGTAAAACTAATGTTGTGGTCGGTGCTTTGAGTGGGGAGTTCACGGGTTGCTTAGTTCATATTGATGGTGGTATCATGGAGGTGACTAGGTAGGTCCATCGATTGGCTAGGTTAAGGATTAGGTTGGAAGAGGTTGATTATGGTAGTATTATGGTTGTTGGTAGTTCAAAGATCTTCCTTAGTTGATGAGGTGGAAGCAAAGCAAGATCTTGATTCCTCCTTGTTCGAATTGAAGGCTTGGGTGAGCATTGGTAAGGTGGAGGTTTTCTTCTAATGGGGGAGATGGTGCCCTTAGGTACTAGGGTTGGTTGTGTTTTCCTAGAGTTGATGACTTGAGGAAGAGGGTTCTTGATGAGACTAATTGTAGCTATCATTCTAGCATTTGTATAGCTCCTTTTGAGACTCCATATGGTAGACATTGTATGTCTCCGGTTGGGTGGTTTAGAGTGGGATAAATGGCTTTGTTGGCTCCAAATTTGATTATGGAGGACATGAAGAAGGTGAGATTAATTAGGTAAAGGATGAAACAGCCCAAAGTCATCAAAAGTCCTATGACTATAAGGGGAGAAAGGATCTTAAATTTAAAGTTGGTGATTGGGGCTATTTGAAGGTTTCACTCATAAAAAGTTTTGGTCGTCTTGGTAAAAAAGGAATTGAGTTTACATTTTGTGAGTCCCTATAGAGTGTTGAGAAGTATTGGTGATGTTGAATACAAATGGGAGTTGCCTTTGGATATGGTTAGTTCGGTTCCTCATGCTCCTAGGTTGAGGAGATGTGTTGGTGATTCAATTGTTATAGGACTTTTTAAAGATTGTGGATATTGTAGAGGATGGTTGGCTTAAGAGGAGGTCCCTGTGGAGATATTGGATGGATGGGTGGAAAAGTTGATTAATAAGAATGTAGTGCTCGTTAAGGCCCTTTGGAAGAATCGCCAAGTCGAAAGTGTCATTCGGGGAGCTGAAGCGACTAAGAAGAAGCGATATCCATACCTCTTTCATCCTATTCAAGCTTATTATAACACGTAAAGTCCTTTTTATGATTCCAAGTCTTATGTTTCAGCCCCTGTGTCGTTTGCATGCATTCATGTTTATATTGACAAATTCATGGTGATTTTAACACTTATGTTAAGATTCTTGAAAATGGTGTTTAAGTGTATTGATGCATCCTTGTTAGCGCTGATCTCTTCATGAATACTCTTCTCATATATATTTCTTTGACATTCGAGGATGAGTGTTCCCAAGGGGGAGATATTGAAATAACCCCAAAAGTGCCCGAAAATGTGCCTTGGAAGTGCCTGGAATCGTAATTTCCATATATCTCAAAATTCATGTGTGATATCAAAAATTCGACTTTATATTCTTGTTCAGGGGGAAAATTGAGTAGGAAATGGGTCTCACCCCAAATTTAGAGTAACCATATCAAATTCAAAAAAGCAAAATGAGTGATTTCTAGAGAGCTAGTGCACCCCAGGCGCG
Source organism: Solanum ossicruentum (assembly GCA_025774065.1). Lineage (NCBI taxonomy): Eukaryota > Viridiplantae > Streptophyta > Magnoliopsida > Solanales > Solanaceae > Solanum > Solanum ossicruentum. The sequence continues at coordinate 5,098 of JAOTQR010080142.1, forward strand.
ATGCCAGGGGCGCAGAGAGGCTATAATTTTGTCCAGTTTTATTAGTTCAGTCCAACACTTTAGGGCCTTGGACCTAAGCCTTCCCATACGTGAAAATACTTACACTTAGCCATATTTTACCTTCATATCATATAAGACATTCCCCAAAACTAACTCAAACACTTAGACTAATATTTCTCTCAAAATTCAAGTGCCAAAACTCATCCATATCTAAAGGATTTCACTCAAGAACCAAGTCTCCATTTCGAATCTTCTTTAAGGATTATCCAAAGTCAAGGTATGGGGGTTTTAACCATTGTATCCTTTCACCCATGGCACCCAAGCTTCATTTCAGCTAATTTACATATTTTTAAGTTGATTTTACACATGGGTCTATTACTATGAATTTAACTATGAACTATGTTGAGATTTCATAAAAGTGTGACTGTTTTAGCATGTTTGGAGCTACGAATCTTGGATCTAACTAGAAATTTGACGAAGAGTTTTGATGTATAGTTTTTATGTATATTGTATGATGGTGTTACCAAGTGTTGGTGGGATGATTTACTTCAAGATTTCTTGCATGATTTCACTCTTTAATTGCATGGTTTTACACTAGCACTGCATACCCACCAAGTGTTTCATAAAATGCCCGAATTATGATTCTTGACTTGATGAAGGTCTAATGCTTGGCATATGATATATATGACTTTATGTGTCATACCCAAAGTCCCGTTAGGGCGGACTAGAACCCGTTACCGATGAGGCTCAGGAGAACCAACCTGTACCCATGCATTTTCTATATATATTATAAGGGATTTCTACATTTGACATGCCTTTAAGAAAATAAACAGTGATAACAAGCCAAAAGAAAATGCATATAGCTAGGCTGTTGGGGCTACGATGTTTAAAGTATGAGACATGACCACACTTTAATTTACATAGTCTACAAAGCCTCTAGATAAGGAAAAGTATTTGATAAGGGTCGGGATAGGCCCTGCCTCAAGTAACTATATAATACAAAAATATAAGCTCTAGATACACAAAGCTCTGAAACAACCTAGAGCTTGGTACCAATAGCTGGATATCCTGTACTCCTACTAGGGAGATCCACTAGCACCTGTACTTGCAGCATGCAATACAGGTCCCCCGTAAGGGACGTCAGTACGAGATAATGTACTGAATATGTAAGGTTGGAAATATTGTATATGAAGCAACAACTCAAATGGAACTATGCACTAGTGCAGGATAAGAGACCACCTTTAGTTATACTGCGGGATTATGTACTTTGTATTCTTTTTATTACTTTACCTCTACTATATAATCTGTGCACAGCATGTAATACAAATTATCAGCTGATCAATGGTAAATCTATATCGAGATCGGCCCTGGCTTGGATTTTCCTTTCATCCCTTGGGCTACCCCCCGTGATAAGATCGACCCTGGCTAGGTGATTCTTCTATCCCTCGGGTTACCACCCATCAATAAACAATATACTTTACTTTATCTTTCAACTACCTTTGAGATGATTCCTTTGGTGGTCGTAATATTGGAGCTTAGGGTTGTAGATACAACATATGAGATGTAAATAATCATTAAAGACAACACCATAATGAAAGGAGTAGGTTACACAAGTAATGAAATGCATCGGAGGTAGAACAACACATGGACTTTATTTAGTAGAACGAACTCATGTATCTTGGTATCCAAGTATGTATGTAGATTTGAAGGTGACTATGTATAGGAGAATATGAATGTGTGAAAGAGTGGAGACACGGTTAATAGTTGTGTCGGAGTTGGTAAGTATCATTATATGCCGAGGAGGGATCTATGTTTCATGCTAAATAATACGAAATCAAGTAGCCTTAAGTACCTCGCTGTACGACCTTGCTATTACCTCGAGATAACCATCCCTTCTTCCAAATAATTATCTAACAACATAGTAGGTGATAAACTAGAATTAGCAGCCAATAGATACATCTTGGTAGCCCAATCTCATTAAAAAAAATAACATACGGGCAGCAAACATATAATCATAAACCCGAGCGTATTCTTTCAACCTTCCCGCCCCTAATCATATTTTCTAATACATATTCTCATATGCATATCATGTGTAGCCTATTTTAGTAAAAGTATTATAATTCCAACAAAGCACAACACACAACAATTCTACGCAACATATAAATAGGAGGCATAACGTTACACCTCTTCGCTACATTTTGATGTCGACAATCCCGAACTTATTTCAACTTTACCCAAATTGTTCTAAACACATCTATACATAAAAACATCCTTTAAACAGTCTTATAATAGTACCAAATAAGTCATGAAGGATGTGAGATAATAGCCTTCCATCCATTAGCCCACAAGTTCGTAGTAAGAACACAATTACGATATCCTATAAGAACTCACTTTTGCGGACTATAAAAGTGGTGCATCAACCATTATACATCATTAAAGAACCAATACACATTAAGAACAATAGCCTTCCTTCATGATCAATCCAACTACAAAGAGAAAATCTTCCAAATAAACAAGAAAATATGTATAACAATCTTGGAACACATGTTGTCCAAAATTTTCAGCATATAGCTAACCAACATAGTCTCTTATTTTTCAAGACGAAACCTTACTAAACACAACTATAATCACTTACCTTTACCTTCAATGTATAGGGCTTCACCAAGAACCCTAAAAGTCTCTTGTGGCTACTTGTAAAGTCAAGAAAGAGTTGAGAGAAAACTTGGAAGACAATCTGATTTTTTTTTGTTCAAGTTAGAATGGCTTATGGGAGCTGTTTTAAAACCTTTTTAAAGGGGGACTTTGGCCGACCTACTAAGGCATTTCTAGACTTACTTTACTAAGTTTGTGATGCAACTTCTTTCCCCTTTCACTTGTACCTTATTAGTTTCAAATTGGTTGGGCCTTGGCTGCCCATTTTTCCCTTTTCTCCTTACTTAGGTTTGGGCCCAATTAGCCAAGTGGATTGTGATGTGCTTGGACCCTTTTATTATTCATATTTGGCTGTAAGTATTGTCCATTTACGATGGTAAAACATGGGCTAAAGTTGTACTCTTAACACGGACTTTATTCATAATTGGAATTGGATAAATTCGGCGTCGGGCCTCGTCTCCATTTAGCTAGCAAATTTAAGCTAAGCAAGTAGGTGACTCACCTGCTAGCTTACTAAGTCCTACAAGAACCTCACTTCTCTCACTTCATTTAAAGTCGTGATCTCCTCCATTTGACTTAAAACTTATTTGCACTTAACCCTCTTCAGCGTTAGACATACATATCGCCCTCTAATTCGAGATTCAAGCACTTTTAAAAATTGATGCTATTTTGAAAAGCCATATCATATTTCATTTGCATAGAACTAGTGTTGTAAGATGTGGGGTGTTACAGATATACTCTATATAAAGTGTTACATTAGACCATGACAAATCCGGGGGACTAAGAATCCGGACAACCGAGGTGGGGGCTCGTACTCATCAACCGAGGTGGAGGTTTGTACTCATCAAACCATATGAGGGTTTGTATTTCTCCACCAGGGTGATAAGGTGTGATTATTATCAACCATCTGAGGGGTTTGTACCACACCCAGGGTGATGGGTGGAGATCATCATCAACCAACAAAGGGGTTTACTTTGGAAATCTTGCTTGGTCTATTCTTCACAAATGATATCCTATATGAGCATTAGTTACTTAAGCATCTTTTACACCATTGATCATACATGTCATATTGCTATATTATGCCTATTGCCTATTGTTATGCATTTTGATTATGATGCCTAATTCTTGTTGCACTGCATCCTACATTCTTAGTACATTCAAACGTACTAACGCATACTCTTGTGTACATGATATCACCATGTAGGAACCGGTGCCCAAGTTGATCATCCTCCTCCTCCATGTGGCTAGTCGGTGCTATTCAAGCAAAGTTGGTGAGTCCTCCATTTTAGGGACCTTGATCTATGTTCTATTACCTGTATTGAGACACTTTACTTTATGTTCTATTTGACTCTGAGGGTGAGCCCGGTTGCTTTGTCTTGGCCTCCGCTCTTATCTATGTATTAGAGGTACTTGTTGGACATATTATGTATCTATGATATGAGTTGTCTCTTTGTTATGATATTTTGCAAGCTATCCCTTAGCCCCTTCACCCCATTCTTATGTTATGTCTTTTATATGCTTCTGCGACCAATGATCTGTAATGTCAAGTTAAGAGGCTTGTTTGGGGTCCCATTGGGTTTCACATTCGCCATGTCATATCTAGGGGCTTGGGTTGTGACAAATCGCCTCCCACTTCTAAGTAGGAATTTCCATGTCTTGGGCTAGGCCACCCGGCCTTTGGTGCTTGGCTTTGACTTGTTAGCAACTACGACAACCGGAAACAAATTTGGCAATGTCCCTCTTAATGCCTCCCCACCAATACACCTCTCTCAAATATCTATACATCTTAATAGAATCGGGGTGAATAGAAAATGAAGAACCATGAGGCCCATCAAGAATCTTTTCTCTCAAACCATCAACACTAGGTATACACAACCTACCTTGGTATCTAAGGGAACCATCTCTTCCCCGGGAGAAAACCTCCACCTTACCATATTTTACCAATACCTTCAATTCCAACAAAGCGGGGTCAAGATCATGCTTAGCTTTCATCTCCTCAACCAATGAAGATTTAGAATCATCAACAACAACACCACCATTATCAACCTCTTCCAACCTAACTCATAATCTAGCCAACCGATGGAGCTCTCTAGACACCTCTTTACCACCACCATCAACATGTTCTAGACTATCCATGGACACCCTACTCAAAAGCATCGGCCACCATATTAGCCTTACCGGGATGATAATGCACACCCATATCATAATCCTTAAGAAGTTCTAACCACCTTCTTTGCCTCAAGTTGAGATCTTTTTGAGTGAAGACATATTGAAGACTCATATGGGTGAACACATCAACATGCACCCCATACAAACAATGACG
>JAOTQR010080143.1:0-41237 GCA_025774065.1 Solanum ossicruentum
GCCTATAAGTAAGGTTGCTTTCTATGAAATGGGGGTGCCCGTAAGGTGAAGCATAATGTGATATGATATGATATATGTGAAAATCTTATCCACAATTGGGGTGCACATAAAGAATGTTACTTCATATGAAATGGGGGTACCCGTTAAGTAAAGTATGATTTACCTTTCATAAGTAGATCACCTCTTTACCGACATGGGGATTTTATTGGGATCTTAAGTAATAGCTTGCTTGGCCTTACTTATGTTGATTTAGGTCACATCCCTACTATTTATGTGTATTGCATTTCATGCGTCATTGGTTTCATGGCATATTGTATACTACTCTTCTTTGGATATACGATCTTTTTTATATTATATGCCCTTATGATCTATCATTCAAGTGCAAGTTTGGTAAGTCATATGCATTGCATCCCACATACTTGGTACATTCAAATTTTCTAACACATCTTGCCTACATGATCTCACTATGTAGGGATCGAGGATCTTGATCATCCACCATACGACGCCTAGCTTGAATCTCAAGTTTTTGATTGTTGTGGTGAGTTCTACCTTCTAATCACAAGACACCATCAATCTAGCTATTATGGTTTTTATCTATTTTACTTACTTTGAGGGTGAACTTGGGGTACATCTTGGCCCCCAACCTATCTTATTAGTAGAGGCATTGTTGGAGATCTGGTAAACTCCTTTACGTTTATATGCTAAGTATTATAATTGGAGATTATGTTATGGCTTGATTACCTATTGGATATCATTATGCGATTTGGATATGAGTCTTATGAGCTGATTACATGATATGATGTGAAAGATCCTAAGTCCCGAATTGCTCCCCAAGTGTGAGTCATACTTTTTTGCCCCTTAGTCTTTTTGTGCTATTTGTTTACATGAATCCATGGTAATCCCTTTCTCTTATGATATCCCCATAACAGAAGTCTTCCTTTTTTGTCTCTTAGAATTATGCGTTTACTATTTAAATATTCTTTTGTACCGGTGATTTGAATTTTGATACTTTGAGGCTTATTTACGGACTTTTGGGTTCCCATTCACCGTGTTACTTCTATACCCTAGGTCCTGGTCATGGCAGAGATTGTATCGGAGTAGTGGGTTTGTAAATGATCATCGTTGTCCAACATGTCGCGTCAAATAGAGTCCTATTATGGGTGTGATGTACACCATGCCTATGAGTGGAAGGTTATGAAGGCGTTCTAGGAATTGTCTCACTTCTTCATGCCTTATGTCATGCTATGGTTCCCATAATTGGTTTCCTTACCTTGATGGTGTCCTTGCCTCATTATAAAAAATATCTTAAGGAAGAGCTCCCATTCCATCCCCGGCTAATGAGGTCAGGCACTTCAAGGGCCTACGGATGAACCTATCTCCAACGATGTATTCTGTACGACCTTTGCTATGCTTGCCTAGGTGGTGACTACACAGACTAGGTAAGTTATTCTTCTACGGGATCCCACTCTAGCTTCTAGGGTGTGGGATTTCACCCGAATGAATCCTTCTGAAGTTTATGTAACAAAGGCTGATGAAAATGCTCAGGAGTTCATTAATGAGCTCACCAAGGTGTTGAATGTTATGGGTGTCACTTCTGAGGAGAAAGCGGAATTGGCTACCTATCAGTTGAAGGAGGTGGCCTAGATGAGGCACAAGCAATGGTCTAAGGAGAGAGTTTATGGTAATGTTGTCAATTGGGAGGAGTTCAAGCTTGTCTTTCTAGATCGTTTCTTTCCACTTGAGCTTAGGGAAGCCAAGATGACTGAATATATCTCAAGCAAGGGGTTTATGAGTGTGAGGGACTATGCCCTCAAGTTCACTAAACTCTCCAAGTATGGTCCAGCACTTGTGGCTTGTCCTCATGCAAGAACACACTAGTTCATTTGTAGTATCTCTGACTTGCTTATGAAAGAATGTCGTACAACCGTGCTTATACGAGATATGGATACTTCTAGACTCACGGTATATGCCGAACAGATCGAAAGGGAAAAACTCAAGGAGAGGAGAGTACATGATCCTAAGAGGGCCCGTTTTGAGGGTGCGTTCTATGGTTCTTGGGGTGGTGGTTGTGGTTACTTCTAATAGGGTCAAGGCTCTAGCACTCAATTTTCTAATGTTATAGTGCCCCCTCCTAAGGCATCGACTGGTGGTGGAATATGGTGTCCACTGTGTGACAAGTATCAAAAGCACCACACAGGTGAATGTTGGAAGAATATAGGTACCTACTTTAGGTGTGGTGACAAGGGCCACAAAATTTATGATTGTCCTCAAGTAGCTCAGAAAGCTCAGGGTTAAGCATCTCGAGGTGCTCCAGGTTGACAAAGAGCTCCTCAAGGTGGTTCCCCAAGAAACAACAAGTCTTATGCTCTCCATGTCCGTCAAGAAGTTGAGGAGGCTCTGGATGTTATGACTGATACGTTAAAAGTCTTTGATTTTGATTCCTATGCTTTGCTGCACCCATGTGCAAACTTCTCTTTTCTGACTCCTCTATTGGCTATTAAGTTTTGTTTGACTCCTAAAATCTTAAGGGACCTGTTTTCAGTTTATACTCTCGTGGATGAATATGTTGTTGCTCATAGGGGGTATCGTGGTTGTCTTGTTTCTATGTTGCATAAAGTATTTCCGTATGATCTTGTGGAACTTGAGATGTTAGATTTTGATGTGATTCCTGGGATTGATTGGTTTCCTGCACCATCTGCGTCTACAGATTGTAGAACCCAAAATGTCAAGTTCCAACCTCTCGGTGAGCCCATTCTTGAATGGAAGGGTAGTGACTCTGCTATTAAGAGTCAATTTGTTTCCTACCTCAATGCTCAAAAGATGATCTCCAAGAGATGTATTTAACATATTGTAAGGATTAAGGATGTGGAGTCCGAATCACCTACTCTTGAGTTAGTTCCGATGGTGAATGCATTTTTTGATGTGTTCCCCAAAGACTTGCCTGGTATTCTTCCCAAAAGGTAAGTAGACTTTGGAATAGACCTTCTCCCGGATACTCAACCTATCTCTACTCCTCCCTATTGTATGGCACCAACTGAGTTGAAGGAGTTGAAGGATCACCAACTGAGTTGAAGGAGTTGAAGGATCAATTGAAAAACTTATTGGATAAGGGTTTTACAAGGCCAAGTATATCTCCATGGGGTGCTCCAGTTTGTAAGGAAGAAAGATGGATCTCTTCGGACGTGCATTGATTACAGGCAATTGAATAAGGTGACAATTAAGAATAAGTATCCACTGCCTAGGATCAATGACTTGTTTGACCAACTTCAATGGAAAACCCATTTCTCGAAGATTGATCTCCATCCCGGGTATCAGCTGAAAGTTAGAGAGTGTGATATTCCCAAGACAACCTTTCAAACTAGGTATAACCACTTTGTATTTGTGGTGATGTCATTCGATTTAACTAATACCCTGGCCATGTTTATGGATCTCATGAATCGGGCATTCAAGACATTTCTTGATAGCTTTGTTGTTGTCTTCATTGATGATATTGTCATTTATTCCCAAAGTGAGCAGGATCTTATGGATCATTTGAGGTTTGTTCTACAAACATTGAGGAAGAAGAAGTTTATGCCAAGTTTAGCAAATGTGAGTTTCAGTTGGGTGAAGTAGCTTTCCTTGGTCATTTGGTGTCCGGTATTAGTATAAAGGTTGATCCAAAGAAGACTGAAGCCATTAAAAATTGGCCTAGACCATTGACTCCTTCTGACATTCGAAGTCTACTTAGGTTGGTTGGCTATTACAGGAGGTTTGTTAAAGGGTTCTCAACTATTGCATCTTGATTGACTAACTTGACCAAAAGAAGGTTAAATTTATGTGGTCGGATGAATGTGAAAAGAGTTTTAAAACTTTGAAGGATCGGCTTACATCAGCTCCTGTTTTGATTTACCAAATGATTTGGATGGGTTTGTGATGTATTTTGATGCCTCGTGGATTGGGTTGAGTTGTGTAATTGTGCAACATGGTAAGACAATAGCATATGCATCAAGGCAATTGAAAGTGCATCAGCGTAATTACCCAAATCATGATATTGACTTAGCGATGGTGGTCTTTTCCTTGAAGATTTTGAGACAATACTTTGTATGGGGTGCATGTTGATGTTTTCACCAATTATAAGAGTTTGCAATATGTATTCACCCAAAGGGATCTCAACTTGAGGCAATGAAGATGGTTGGAACTCCTTAAGGACTATGACATTAGTGTTCAATATCATCCCCACAAGGCCAATGTTACTCTTAGTAGGCAATCTATGGGAATCGTGGCTCATCTTGAGGAGAAGAAGAAGGAGTTGGCAAAGGATGTTCACCGGTTGTCTAAGTTGGGTGTTAGATTGCCCTACTCTAGCAATGGTGGTATTCTTGTTCAAAATGGACTGAATCCTCGATGGTTGTTGATATGAAACCTAAGTAAGACCTTGATCCATCATTGATTGAATCAAAGAGATTGGTTTCTGAAATGAAGATTGAGGTTTTCTGCCAAAGGGGAGATGGTGTGCTTCAATATCAAGATCGACTATGTGCTTGGGATATGGACGGTCTTAGAAAGGTAATCATGAGTGAAGCTCACAACTCACATTATTCTATTCATCCGAGATCCACTAAGATGTATTGAGATTTAACAGAGGTGTATTAGTGGCATGGTATAAAGAAGGACATCGCCAAGTTCGTATCTGAATGTTATAATTGTCAACAAGTGATGGTAGAGCACCAAAGGATCGGTGGTTTGACTCAAGACATAGAGATGCCTACTTGAAAGTGGGAAGACGTGAACATGGACTTTGTGTGTGATTTGTCTTGGACCCGAAGGCAATTTGACTCTATTTTGGTCATCGTCGACCAAATGACTAAATCGGCTCATTTTCTACTAGTCAATACTACTTTTGCTGCTGAAGATTATACATGGTTGTACTTCTAAGAGTTGGTGAGGTTGCATGGTATGCTAGATCTATCATATCGGTTCGTGGTACCTAATTTACTTTCCACTTATGGAGATCATTCCAAAGAGGACTTGATAATAAGGTCAAGTTGAGCACTGCTTTTTATCCTCAAACTGATGGACAAGTTGAGAGGAAAATTCAAATCTTGGAGGATATGTTGAGGGATTGTGTGTTTGAGTTCATGGGTGATTGGGATGACCATCTTCCACTCGTTGAGTTTGCCTATAATAATAGCTTTCATGCTAGCATTGGCATGGCACCGTTTGAGGCCTTGTATGGGAGAAGGTGTAGGTCACCAGTGGGGTAGTTTGAGTTGGGAGAGATAGCATTGATTGGCCTGGATTTAGTGTTGGAGACAATGGAGAAGGTGAAGTTGATTAGGGAGAGGTTGAAGATGGCCCAAAGTCACCAAAAATCCTATTCGGATGTTAGGAAGAGGGGCCTTGAATTCCACATTGGAGATTAGGTATTTGTCAAAGTTTTACCTATGAAGGGAGTGATGCGTTTTGGAAAAAAAGTCACGCTAAGTCCCTGGTATGTAGGTCCTTATGAGTTTTTTTAGCAAGTTTAGAACGTGGCTTATAGGTTACAGCTGCCTCTAGGTTTGAGTTTTATCCACCCGATCTTCCATGTGTCTATATTGAGAAAGATGGTTGGTGATCCTAGTTCTATTGTGCCCTTGGAAGTTGTTGCAGTTGAGGAGAACTTATTTTATGAGGAGGTTCTGGTGGAGATTTTTGATAGTCAAGTTAAACAGCTCCACAACAAGGATGTAGCTTCGGTGAAGGTACTTTGGAGGAATCAACACATGGAGAGTGCTACATGGGATGCAGAGTTAGACATGATGAAATGACATACCTTCGTTTCCAATCTACTAAAGCCTAACGTATTAGGTCCTTTCTCGTCTAAGTGTTCCTAACTCTTTCATTCTAAAGTCTCATGATATGACATGCATATATGTGCACCTAAATGATTTTGTAATGTTTTAAATGTTTTGAATGTGGTTGATGAGATTTCTAATGACTGTGTTTTTTAAATGATAAATTATGCATTGTATCTTGTGTTTGGAAGTTTCATGTTATAAGTCAAGCCTTATTCTTTCACATTCGAGGATAAATTCTCCTAAGGGGGTGATGATTTAATGACTAGGGTGTTGTACAACTTGTGAGAGCATGAAAAATTTGTTTTCAGAGTGTTTTGGACCAAGGTGACATTTAAAGGGAGACCACACGGTCCATGTGAGGTCACACAGCCCGTGTGGCCTCCAATGATGTGATCCTTGTCCTCAACAACTTGTGTTGGCCCTTGGTGTGAAGTTAAAAGCTAAGGAACGCCATACTTGGACCCCACACGGGTCATGTGACACTTCACAAACTGTTCGTAGGGCCCTTTGGTGGCCTTGAGCTTGAAACCCCACCGTTTAGGGCTAAGTGAAGGCACATGGACACTCACATAGCATGTGCGACTTGACATAGATAGTGAGACCCATCTATATAGCTTCCGGAATGAAAATTTTCATAAGTATAGAATCACCGCTTCATAACTCATCGTGAAAGATTTTTGGCCAAGAAAGGTGACACATGCAGTATCACGGATTGTGAGACACCACACGGCTTGTGTGGCCCTTACGTGTGGCTAATATTTCATCAAAAAATTTCTAAGTATTGGGTTATGGTTTCGAACCTTGGTCAAGAAAAATAATTGTCTAAGTGACGGTTCATGAACTGGTACACAGACCATATAGTGCCACACGACCCGTGTACCTCTCCTTAAGGTTGTGATGTGAAAATTTTCATCCATTTCATTAATGGCATTTTTGTTAATTTGGTTTATCCCAATGGTCTTTTGGGACTTCCGATGATATCTAAAGACTTCCTAATAACCTAAACTCTATTCCTAACATTCAAATTCACTCCTCAAGTTTTAAACTCTCTCCATCTCCTCTCAAAGAACTCTTGTGGGTTTCAAACTTGGGAATCAAAGAAGCTTAATTCTTCTTTAAATTTCTCTTGGACTTCTTCATTTGGTGAAGGTATGTGTGCTTTGATCCTTGGTTCCTTCCAACCAAGGAGACCCAAATCTTTTCAAGAAAATTTCATCAATTTAAGCTTACTTTAAATTTGGGTTTTTATCATTACAATATGTTAAATCCAATTAATATATGGGCTACACATATTTGATGATTTTAAGTTACTTTAAACCATGATGATTTACATTGAAGTTATGAAGTGATGAACATGCATGTCTCTTTTAAGCTTGTTTTTGTGCATGGGTGATTTATATCGTGATTTTAAATGTGTATTTAATTATGTTTTCACTTGAACATCATGTAGTATTGTTGATTTTAGATGGAATTTCAATTACACATGCTATTCTAACATCATTCATGTCATATACATTTATAAACATTGGATTTTACAGAAATTATGAAGTAGGTAAAGCCCAATAATGTTTTAGGATATGATTTTGTTTAGATATTGGGTATGACATGAATAATTCATGGCACCATTTGGTATATGTAACTGAGCTATTCCTATGCATGAGTATTATGGTTACGAACTATGTTTCGGCTTTTGAGCTTATTTATGAAGATATGAGAAATATGTTTGGTTTTCAACCTAGAGGTGTATTGAAATAATTTGAAAGGACTATTGTCTCTTTTGAAAGTATGTGTGTGTGTGTGTGTGTGTGTGTGTGTATATATATATATATATGTATATGAATTCTTTTGGGATAATGACATAGGATCGATGGATTGAGGGCTCTCACTCTTTTCTTGAACTATGTGCCTACCATAGGTTATGTGAAAATCCTATCCGAAATACGGGTGCACGTAAGGAAGCTTGCTTCATACAAAATGGGAGTGCCCGTAAGGTGAAGCATAATGTGATATGATATGATATATGTTAACATCCTATCCGAAATGGGGGTACCCATAAAGAAGGTTACATCATACGAAATGGGGGCTCCCATAAGGTGAAGTATGGTTTGCCATTGGCAAGTAGACCACCTCTTTACCAATGAGGGGATTTCATCAGGATTTCAAGTAATAGCTCGCTTGGTCTTACTTATGTCGGTTCAGATTACATCCCCACTACATATGAGCATTGCATTTCATGCATTATTCTCTTCATGGCATATTGTATACTACTCTTCTTTGGATATATGATCTTTTATATATTATGTGCCCTTGTCATCTAACATTGAAGTGCAGGTTTGGTAAGTCTTATGCATTACATTGTGCATACTTCGTACATTCAAATTTATTAATGCAAACTCTTGTCTGCATGATCTCACTATGTAGGTATCGAGGATTTCGATCATCCACCATACGATGCCTAGCTCGGATCTCAAGTTTTTGCTTGTTGCGGAGTGTCCTATATTCCAAGAAAAAGCCACCATTCTTCTACCTATGAGGGATTTTTTTTATCTATTCCCTAGCCTATCTTATTAATAGAGGTATTGTTAGATATCTTGTCAACACCTTTACATTTATACGCTAAGTGTTATGATTGGAGATTATGTTATGGCTTGATTACCTATTGGATATCGTCATATGATTTGTCTATGAGTCTTATGACTTGATTACATGATATCATGTGGAAGATCCTAAGTCCCGAATTACCCTCATAGTGTGAGTCATACTTGCCTGCCCCTTAGTCTTTATGTGCTACGTGTTATGTGAATCTATATTAATCCCTTTCCACTATAATACCCTATAACATGAGCCCTACTTTCCTGTCCCTTGGAATTATGTGTTTACTATTTGAATACGTTTTCGTACAAATGATGTGAATTTGGATACTTTGAGGCTCGTTTGGGGACTCTCGAGTTCCTATTCGCCATGTCACTCCTAGTCCCTAGGTTCAGGTCGCGACACTAACACATTACGACAGCATTTATATGCACCTAACATATTACGCCAACTATGCATGCCCCAAGTAGCTAGACCAAAATAATAAAGAATGGCATCCAGCATCACACAAAATATAACTTATAAAAATATTCTTCTCACGAATAGCATATCTGGGGTTGATTAAAAAACAGAACTTTACCGAGTATATGCTTGTCCCAACACATAAACCAAGAAGAGAAAATATATTATTCAAATTATTTTTGAAAAGAAAGAACTAAATCTTAAAGTTTCATTTACCTTATTACTGACAAGTGCTCCAACCCTGCAAAGCATAGAACACAAACCAAGTAGCCTTCAATGACTTGGCTATCTGTATCAATTATGTTGGTCAAACTCATTATCAATATTCCTAACACTTAAACTTAGAGGTAAAAGTTAATATCACACCTGATACGATAATTACATGTTCCAAAAGTGACAATCACTAATATGAAATTATTGATAAAAGAAAATTTTTGCAGCAACTAAGGGTTGCACCAATTTGCAATAAAGAATGAATAATTCCAAATTCTTAAAAGTTTGTTTAGACCCAACATTGTCCACTGATTACTCTATTAATGATAATCATCACTTCATTACTTAAAACATTTGAACCTTTCTTATGATTATTTGGTAAGCAAATCGAATATGTACTAATACAACATATATGCGTTCAATTACTAATAGCAACTTACAAAATTCGGGCTTGATATCTAATTCAAAACTAACTTTTTTCTTCCTTTTCTACAATGATACATGGCACATTTCCACATATGAATGACTTCTGCTATCATAATTCGGACCTAGGACCTAGCCATGTCGCGTTGAGTATCACACCTGTGGGCATCGCATCCCAGCCTCGTGTTCATACCATAAGCATTCATAAGTTACAATAAGAATCCATAAGAGAATAAGCAAGAAGAAGTACATAAAGTGAGAATATCCTAGTTCCCATGAGGGTCATACATCAACGCTCTAGGCCCAAATCATGCCTTTACATCATATATCTTGGCAAGGTCTAGCACATAGCTCACTAGCTTACCATCAAGATATGCATCAAAGGAGAAAATGACAAAGTATTAAAATAAAGAAAAGTATCTAAAGGGCATGTTCCCAAAGCATGGGAAATCATCAATAAGTCTTTAAGCTTTAAATACGAATTCAGCCATGAAATGGAATAGTCATCTCGTCATTTGTCCTTATATGGTTAGATCATGAAGACAAAGAAGTATGCGTTAGTAGGTGGAATGTACTAAGTACCTAGCTATGCCATGAACCAAAGGACATCACTTTAAGGACCCAAATCTCGTGATATTTTATTAATACTTAAAATTAAGCTATTGGAGGTGTATCACTCATAGGTAATGTTTGTGTATGGATCTGTATGACTTAAGGAGGAATTTTAGGCTTGGTAGCCCTCCATTGTACCTTTCACAAGATTAGTCCTCATGACTAGATGTGGAAGGGACCCTTGGTAGGTTCCCCATCCATCCCGCCAACAAACTGACAAAGGCATCCACCAAGAGGCCCTGTACGGGTCGTGCAACCCACCATGATCCATAGTAGGATCTCATAGTAGCCACCATGAGCTATGTTGAGGTGTTCTGTGAATCTCTCTTCCTAAAATATGTACCATTCCAGAACATGGATCATTTGTACAGACTGTTGTACAATCAATGCACCTTTGAATGAGACATGAAACTGTCAACGAAAATGTCCTTCGTCTAAAATTTGGCTAAGTGTTTGATGACCCTTACCAAAGACCCTTGTACATTTTGTGGTCATGTTAATGACCTATGGTGCTATTTTTTCAGCCACTTTGGCACTTTTTTGTGCTCATTTTGTTAATGCTTTCTTGTAATTTTGGTGATTTTTAAGGGTATTTTGTGACTTTAAAGCCTTTCCTAAACCCTGAAAAAGACCTATACTCTTTCATTCTTATTCAAATTCATTCATTACACTTAGAACTATAGAAATTCTCTCTTCTAAGAATTCTTCTCAAATGTGCCATTGGTGATTTAACTTGGAACTCAAGGAAGGGTCTTCTTCTCAAGTCAATTTCTTCTTAATAATTCTAGATATCTAAGGTATGGGGGATTGATTCATGGTCCCTTTCAACCATAAAGACCCCTAACACTTTTACTCCTTGATTTATGAATTTCAAGCTTACTTTGACAATGGGTCTTTTAAATTACTGTTGATTTGATTCAATTGAGATATACTTAATTGATATTCTTGAAGTAAGTTAAGCCCTAATATGTTGAATTGCATTGACATTTGGAAGATTTGAATGTGCATGTCCCTTTAAATGTAGAATTTAGGTATGGGTAATCTCAAGTATGCTTAAAATGTGAATTTCTTCATAGATCTACTTTGATTTCATGTTATATTTCTATTTTAACTATGAATCTCTATTGCCTATGGTATTCTCTATTCATGTATGGTATATGGATGCATGGACATTGTTTTCATGAAATTAGTGAAGTAGGTTAGACCCATTATGTTTTTGAACATGATTTTAAGGAAAGTATGGTTATGAAATGACATTTGATCATATAATGTATATGATATGACTCTTTGAGAAATTATGGGTATGTACACCACTATTTACAAGGATAAGGAGAAATTCCTATGTATGAAAGTATGACATGAAGTATGATTTGGTTTTTTAACCCAAGTATGCATGATTACGAATGGCATTAAAGCCTAAGTACGTATGAAAATGATTTGAAAGACTTATTCCTTCTTTAAGCATGTATATGTGTAAGTATTTTTATGGAAAGATGACTTAGCACCGAGCAAGCTTGTGGGGAGATATCCCCAAGGTCCATTACATAAATCCTTAAGTTCCATAACAATGTGCCAAACGTAGGTTCATGTTTATGGCCCTTTTAATGGATAATTATGTTAATGATCTACTTTTGGCAAGTAGATCACCTCTCTATCTGTTGTGGGGAAGACGATAGAGTTCCAAGTTATAGCTCATTTATATCCTTGCTATGTTTAAAGTACTATAGGTTTCATGCATCATGAATTTCATTGCACATTGATATATTACTATTCTTGTATATACTTCTCTCTATATATGTACCCTTGTAATCTAACACAGATTGCAAGTTTAATGAGTACATATGTATTACATGCCCACATACTTAAAAAATTCAAACATTCTAACATATACTCTTTGCTACATGCTTTAACCATGTGGGGACTAGAGACTATCCTCATCCGTCTCTTGATAGTTAGGTTGTATTGTGAGAGTTGCTTATGGTGAGTCCTATCATCCAAGGACAAGCCACCTTCTATTTACTTATTATGCTACTTTCTTTTAGGCCTTTAAACTGAGGGTGACCCCGAGACATTTCTTGGACCTCGTCCTATTCCACGAATTAGAGGCACTACTGAACATCATCTAAACTCTTTATATGGCCTTGTATTATGTTTTGCTACTTTCAATGCAGATTATGATTATGGCCATTTGTTGATATTGATGATATGATGTTATGTTCTTGAGGAGTTATGGAAATGTGGAAAGTCCTAAGTCCCTTCTATCTCTATAGCATGAGTCATACTTACTCGCCTCTTAGTTCTTATGTGCTATGTGCTATGGGAATCGATGCAAATTCCTATCCTTATGACATCCCCATAGCGTGAGCCATACTTTCTCATCCCTTAGAATTATATAGTTATTGCCTACCTAGTGCTTTCAAAACAATGATGTTTATGTGGGTGTTATGTGGCTTATTTGGGGACCTTTGGGTTTCGATTCACTATATCACTCCTAGGACCTAGGCTCGGGTCATGACAAGCTTGGTATCAGAGCACTAAGTTTATAACTGATCCATGGAGTCCAATATACCGCGTGATGTAGAGTTCTATTCATAGGTGTGAAGTGCACCATACGTACGAGTGGGAGGCTATGATGGCATTTTAGGAATTGTCCCACTTCTTCATATCTTATGTCATGCTTCAGACCATGTCTTAAGAGTTTCTAACTTTGACGATGTCCTTGTGCCTCGAAAGTTCCTGGAATTTTAATTTCCATATATCTAAAAGTCCATTCATTATTTCAAAAATTTGACTTTATATTCTTGTTCAGGGGGTCATAATTAGGGGGAAAAGGGTCTAAAGCTGATTTTAGAGCAACTGTATCAAAATCCAAAAATCGCAAATGCAATTTCCATTAGCAAAGCCACATCAGTGGCATGACGCACCATTGTGTAAAAACTATCCAGATTTTTTATTTCGATCCAAGACTTTTTAGTCTCGAGCATAAGCCTTCTCACACAATAAAATATCTATACATAGCCTTATCTCACCCTCATATCATCCTCAACATTCCCTAATATCCTCTCAAACACTTAGACTCATATTTCACCCTAAATTCAAGTCCCAAATCTCAAGACCAATCTTAAGGATTTCTTCAAGGATTTCATTCAAGCTTCAAGCCTCCTTCTCCAATCTCTTTCAAGGGTTCTCCAAACCTAAAGTATGTGGGTTTCAACCATTGGGTCCTTTCACCTATGTTGCCCAATCATCTTTTTTACTTAAATTGCATGACTTAAAGCTGATTTTACATGTAGATTTTGTACATTAAGAAATTTATTGCATACTGATTTGAGTTCAGGAAATTATGGTTGTTTAACATATTTTGAACTCTAAATCTTGGATCTAAAGCTAGATTTGATGAAGTGTCTTGATGATGTTGCTTGAGGGTGTTACAAAGTGTTGATTAATGGTTTTAAATGGGATTTACTTGCATGTTTTCACTCTTGAATTTCATGGTTTTACACTAGCACTACACACCCTCTAAATGTTTGATAAAATGTTTGTATATGGTTTTTTGAGGAATTGAAGGTTCAATGCATGTCTTATGAGTTGAATGATTTTATCATACTGAAATAATGTTTATAAGACTTGTATTTATGAGAATTATCTATATTATTCTAAGATGACCATGCCTTGATGAGGGGGTACCACGCCTTGACCACTATGATAAAAGGGATGATGTTCATTAACCAAATTGATGGGTTGATACCTCATTTACAAAATTGAGGGGTTGATATCTTATTAACCAAATTGAGGGGGTTGATATTTTATTAACCAAATTAAGGGGTTATTACCTCATTAACCAAATTAAGGGGATTGATACCTCATTAACCAAATTGAGGGGTTGATACCTCGTTAACCAAATTGAGGGGTTGATATCTCATTAACCGAATTGAAGGGCTGATAACTCATTAACCAAACTGTGGGGTTGATACCTCAATCGACTTGGAAGTAGGTACTATTTGTTAATAACTGAATTGAGGGTTCATTGATATGTCAATCACCTAGGATGGGAGATGGTAAGCCCATTAGCCAAAGGATGGTCTCTTTCTACTTACATACTATATTTTGTATAAGCATGTTTAACTTCAAGTATCATTCATACATGTCACATTGATAGTATGCTATTTATTGCTTATGATTATGTATTTTGATCATGTTGTCTATCTCTTGTTGCATTGCATCCTATATACTTAGTATGTTCACAAAATGTACTAACGCATACTATATGCCTACATGATGTTACCATATAGGCACCGGAGCTCTATTTACATGGCTAGTGGCTTCCATTCAAGCCAGTTGGTGAGTCCTCCATTCTGGGGATGTTGGTCTATATTTCTTATGCTATGTATTGATACTTTCTTCTTTATTGCTACGTTGACAATGAGGGTGAGCCCGGTTGCGTTGTCTTGGCCCCGACTAAGTATCTATGTTTAAAGATATTGTCGGACAAGTTGTATATATGCTTGAGCTTTCACTCATCTACAATACTTACCCATTACTCCGTCTTTCTCTTTCCCTTAGCCCCAATTTGCCTTGTTATATTTTTTATGTTGTTTTATCTTGCATTTGGGACCAAGGATGTGTGTATGATATGCTAAGAGGCTTGTTTGGGGTTCCTTCGGGTTCCCCATTCGCCGGTCACGTCTAGGCCCTTGGCTTAGGTCATGACATTAACTCTCTAAAGTATTGACTACTATAGGGGTTACTATAGAAGAGAAAGTGGAACTAGCTACCTATCGTTTGAAGGATATGGCTCAAGTATGGTATAACCAATGGTTGGTAGAGAGATTTGATAATTATAGGGTTGGTTGGGAAGAGTTTAAGTTTGCCTTTCTGTACTGTTTCTTTCCTCCTGAGCTTAGGGAAGCAAAAATGACAGAATTTATCAACTTAAAGTAGGGTGGTATGAATGTTAGGGAACAGGCCCTCAAATTTACAAAGCTCTCAAAGTATGCTCCTTAGTAGTTGTAGACTCCCGTGCAAGAATGCACAAGTTTGTTTCTAGGATCTCTGATTTGGCTTTGAAAGGATTTCATACAGTTATGCTTATTTGTGGTATGGATATGTTCAGGCCTATGACATATACTGAGTAGATTAAAAGGAGAAGCTCAAGGAGAGAATACTGAATAATTCCAATAGAGCTAGTTATGATGGTGGTTCCTCTAACTTTAGGAGTAGTGGTGGATATAATCACTTCTCTCAAGGCCAGGGTTCAAATACTAGAGTTGTCAGTAATAGATTTCTTCCTCCGAAGGTACCTATTGGAGGTGGATCAATCCATCCCAAATGTGACAAGTGTGGAAAGGGCTACCTAGAAGGGTGTTTGTGTGTTTTGGTGCTTGCTTTAGGTGTGGTTAAATAGGCCACAAGTAAATTGATTGCCTAAAGGCACCCAATAAAGGCAAAAGTGGCTTAGGTTAATCAAGGTCAACAAAAGGAGCAGCAAGGTGGTGCACCTAGAAACAATATGTTTTATGCTTTGCATGCCCAATAAAAAGTAGAGAAGACTCTTAATGTAGTGATTGGTATGTTAAAAGTGCTTGATTTGATGCTTATCCTTTGCTTTATCTGGGTGCAAATTTATCTTTTGCGATTCCTCTTTTGGCTATTAAGTTATGATTGAGTCTTAAAATTTTAAGGGAGACCTTTTCAATTTATACACCCATGGGTGAGTCTACTACTACCCAAAGAGTCTATAGGGGTTTTTCTTGTTCAGGGGGTCCTCCTTAAGGGGGAAAGGGTTGAACCCAGATTTTAGAGCAAGAGTATCATAATTCGGAAATCACAAAATGTGATTTCCAGAATGTTATGCGCGATGCTGGTGCAACGCGCCTATGTTCTTTTTTTGTGTATTTTTTTGACTTCGGTTCAAGACTTTTAAGTCTTGGACCTAAGTGTTCCCAAACATATTTTTACCTATACTTAGCCTTATTTCACAGTCATGTCATCCTAAATATTCCGAGTATCCTCTCAAACACTTAGACTCATACTTCACACTAAATTCAAGTCCCAAAACTCAAGTCTAATATAAAGGATTTCTTCAAGGATTTCATTCAAGCTTCAAGTATCCATCTCCAATCTTCACCAAGTTCATCTCCAAAGATAAGGTATGTGGGTTTTTTTCATGAGTTCCTTTCACCCATTATACCTAATCCTCCTTTTACTCAAATTTCATTGTTTAAAGTTCATTTACAAATAGGTCTTGATTATTATAAAATTCACTGCACACTATGTTAAAGTTATGTGAAATTGTGACTATTTTGCTATGTTTTAAGCTAAAATTATTTGATCTATTGCAAGATTTGTGAAGGAGTTTTGATGTACATTGCTTGAGGGTGTTGCAAGGCGTTGATTGTTGGTTTTCAAATGGATTTTCTTTCATGATTTCATCTTTATACTTTATGGTTTTATACTAGCATTACACACCCTCTAAGTATTTGATAAAATGTCCAAATGTGGTTTCTTGAGGAGTTGAAGGTCCAAAACATGAGATATGATATGATTGACTATAAGATGATGTAATGAGCTAGTTTAAATAGTATGTTATATATAAAGTGTTGCATTATACCATGCCCAATCCAAGTAAGCTAGATGCGGGGTTAATATCTCAACCACTAGGGTAATGGGTACTATCATCACTAAGCTTGATGAGGGGTTTGTCCCTCACACACTAGATAGGTGCTATCATCACTAACCTTGATGAGGGTTTTGTACCTCATACACTTGGGTGATGGGTGCTATCATCACTAACCTTGATGAGGGGTTCATACCTACACACGAGGGTGATGGGTGCTATCATCATTAACCTTGATAAGGGGTTTGTACCTCGCACACTAGGGTGATAGGTCCTATATCACTAAACTAGATGAGTAGTTTGTACCTCACACACTAGTGTGATGGGTGCTATCATCACTAACCTTGATGAGAGGTTTTTACCTCACACACTAGGGTAACGGGTGCTATCATCACTAACCCATCAAGTGGTTTGTACTTTTAAAATCTAGTTTGGTCTCTTCTACACGTATGATATACTATATAAGCATGAGTTACTTAAGCATGTTTTACTTGGGCATTGGTCATACATACCATATTGTTATATTATGTCTATTACCCATTGTTATACATTTATATTATGATGTCTATCTCTTGTTGCATTGGATCCTACATACTTAGTACATTCAAACGTTCTAATACATACTCCTACCTACATGATATCACCATGTAGGAACCAGAGCCCAGGTTGATCATCCTCCTCCACATGGCTAGTCGGTTCTACTTAAGCTAGTTTGTGAGTCCTCCACTTCGGGGATAATAGTCTATGTTGCTCTTATCATATATTGAAACATTCCTTTTTGTGTTCTATTTTGACTATGAGGGTGTGCTCGGTTACTTTGTCTTGGCCCTCGCTCTTGTCTATGTAGTAGAGGTATTGTTGGACATGTTGTGTATCTATGTTATGAGCCTTTACTATTTTATCTTTGGGTATTGATATTATGCAAGCTTTCCATTAGACCCTTGCCCTTGTTTTCTAAACTTTTGCATGTTACTTAAGTATAAATCTCTCCCTTAGCCCCAATTCCCCTTGTCTATGTTTCATATGTTGTTTAACATTGCTTCCGTGACCAAGGTTGTGTAATGATATTCTATGAGGCTTGTTGGGGTTCCTTCGGTTTCCCCATTCACCGATGGCGTCTAGGCCTTAGGCTTGGGTCGTGACAAAGATTGTATTAGAACACTAGGTTGATAGATCCTCAAAGTCCAACATACCGCATTGATTAGAGTCTTATTCTTTGTTGTATTGTGCACCACAACTATGAGTAGGACGCTATGAGGCATTCTGGGAAATGTTTCTCTTCTTAAGGATTCATGTCATGCGATAGAGTTAGGCCCCCTAGGGCTTATTAGTAACCCCTAATCGTTACATTTTAGGATATGTCTCAAGATGGCGATATGTCAAATGAAAATGTTTGTAATGCTCTATGGGTAATGGCCAAAGCGGTGAAAACATTGGCAACTCAACTCAATCAACAAGTGGGTGCTCCCGAGACTTATAGTGGTGAGAAGGGAGATAGTGAGGCTAAGAGGGCCCATAATGGGGGTAAGTTCCAAAGTTCCAAGAGGAGAGATTGAGGTGCTGTGGCGCCTTATGCTATGTGCCCAAGGTGTGGTAGAGACCATGATGGCCTATGTTTAAAAGGTACAAATGCTTGTTATTGTTATGCGGATATGGGTCATACGATAAAGGAGTTTCCTGAAAAGCATAAAAGGGGTGAAATAGGTGACAATGGGGTGACTCGTCCTAGATTCCCAAATACGAGAGGAGGCATGATGGAGCATGTTTTACGAACACAAGTGCATTCTATAGTTTTGGGGATGTGGACCATAAGATTATTGATTGTCCATATGTTCAAAGGAAGAGTAAGGATGGTCGACCCTTGGATTGAGGTGGTCATGCTGATCAAGTGGCTCAAGGAGGGGATGAGGTGTCTGATGTTATTACTAGTACGTTGAAGTTTCCTTGGCATAGTTTTGCATGCATTGATAGGACCGGTGTGCCACTATTTCTTCTCTACTCCTTTTGGTTGCTAGTGGGGTTTCTTGTGTGCCCAAGTTGTTGTGTGGACCTTTGGTTTCCATTTTATGGTTAAGTATATTATGGCAAAAAGGTTCATGGGTGTTGATTCGGGTTTGTATTGCATGAGGTCTTGCTTTGTGGCATATTGGAGTTAGCGTTGTGGATTTTGATATCATATTAAGGATGGAATAGTTGCTTGCATATTATGTCTTTATGGATGGTAGAACCCGTACAATTAGGTCCCGATTCCCTAATGAACCCGTCCTTGAGTGGAAGAGTCTTGATGTGGTGGTCAAGTGATAGCAAGGGGGCTAGGTTCATTTCATGTCTTAAGGAACAATTGATCTTAAAGGGGTTGTATATATCATCTTGTGAGAATTGGATGTGTTGAACCTAAGTTGTTTTGTTTATAGAATTGTTGGTGGTGATAGATGAGGCCTTGAATTTCCCTTCCTGATACTTTGAGATTTGGGTAGTGTCTTTTGGTTTGACTAGTACACTGGTTATGCCTATAAGTCTCGTAATTAAGATCTTTAGTCCCTACTCCAATAGGTTTATGGTGGTTTTGATGATGATATGATGGTTTGTGTTCCTTAATGAGGTAGTGCATATGAGTTTTTTTTAGAGTAGTAATAAAAAGTTTAAGGAAGAAGGTTGGATGCTAAATAGGAGAGATGGGAATTTTGGTTGTAAGGAGTTTCCTTCCTAGGTTGTGTGGTGTCGAGTGATGGCCTTAAGGTGGACCTTAGTAAGACAAAGGTGATTAACTGTTATCCTAGAACTTAACTTCCTTGAGTATTAGGGGATTCTTGAGTTTAGCAGGCTATTGACGGAGCTTATGAGTAGGTCCTCTTCTATTATTTCTCCTATGACTTAGTTGACCCTAAGTGGGGCCAATATGGTGATCGATGTTTGAGTAATGCGATTTCATAGGTCCAGGGGTCGCTATTCCTTGTGTTACTCCTTGGTGCTAGTAGGATTCATGTGTATGTGGGTGTCCTGAATGGTTATATGAGTCTATTGTGACTAGTGGGGGACTAGAAGGGTTGACCCATGTTATCATCGCACAGAGTCTTGTCTTGTGAACTTGGTTGGATTTAGTTTGGGGTGTCGGAGGCCTTGGGATGGTTTGGCCACTTACATGGTATGCTTTCGATGAGTGTAGCATCCATAAGGTTGTGATGTGATAGTTAAGAATGGTCAAACTATTTGGTCAACTAAAATAGGTTATCACTTCTCTAAGCTTGATATTTGTTTCGAATTTTGTCTCTAAGTGAGGACGAGGGTAGGTGATATTCCTAAGTGTCTTTTCAGACAAGTGCTGAGCATTTGAGCATCATTGAAGTTGTTTGGTTTACTTATGCACCGATTATGTTTATGGGTTTCATGAATAGGGTCTTAAAAGCCTACCTTGACATGTGTTAATGTGATCTCTAGTGGTGGTGCATTGATTTATTTAGCGCGTGTGAATCATTTGGGGGTAGTGTTACAAGTGTTGGATGATGAAGGGATTGTTGCTTACTATGATAGATGAGAAAGGAAGATAACAAGAAGGTGGTTAGAATTCTTTTAGTGTTATGATATGAGTGTGCATCATTTTTCCCTGGTAAGGCTAGTGTTATGGTTGATGCTCTAAGTGGCCTAGCATGTATTGATGATGGATGCAAAGTGTTGACTTGAGGGGACCATTGTTTGGCTTGAATGAGGGATTAGGTTAGAGGTAGTTGAGTATGGTGGTGTAGTATTATTGATGGTTCTAAATCTTCTTTGATTGGAGTTGTCTAGGTTAAGCAAGGCCTTTATTCCTTCTTATTAGGGTTGGATGTGTTGGGTATAGAGATGGTAGAGTGGTGGTTGTCTCCCAAGGGAAAGATGGTGGTTTATGGTACCAAAGTGGACTAGGTGGGTTTAAGGTTGACAATTGAGTTTGGGATTGTAAGTCCTTATAGAATGTAGAGTGAGGTTGGTAAGGTTGCTTAAGGATTGGGAATGACCTATGGATGGCTATTCGATTTCCATGTGACTATGAAAAGGTGGTGCGTGGTGATCCAAGTGATATGGTGGCTTTCAATGATTGGGGGTGTAATGGAGTTCATTGAAAGAATTGTCAAGTAGAAGGTGTCTCTCAAGGAGCCGGAGTGGACATCACAAAATAACATCCGTATCTCATTCATTCTATTCAAGCTTATAATGATATGTCTAGTCCTTTAATGATTTAAAGTCTTATATTTCATCCCTTATGTCATTAATATGCATTCATGTCTAAGTTGGCAAACTTATGATTATTTTAGACTTACGCTGAGATTTTTTAAAAAAATGATGTTTTAAATATAATGTTGCATTCTCATTGGGGTTGATTTGTTATAATCACTCTTGTCTTGTATGGCTCTTTTACATTCGGGGATGAATGTTCCCAAAGGGGAAATATTGCTACGATCCCAGAAAGTGCCAGAAAATGTGCCTCAGAATGCCCAGATTTTAATTTCAATATATTTCAAAATCCATTTGTTATTTCAAAAATCCAAATTCATATTCTCGTTCAAGGGGTGAAAATTAGATGGGAAAAGGGTTTAACCCTGATTTTAGAACAACCGTATCAAAATTCAAAAATTAGAAAAATGCAATTACCAAAATGTTGTGCGTGATGCGCCTGTGTTCTTTTTCTATGTATTTTTTTGACTTCTGTCCAAGACTTATGAGTCTTGGACCTAAGTGTTCTCAAATTTTTTTTTTAAACCTTTACTTTGTCTTATTTCACCCTCATATCATCCTAAACATTCCTTAATATCCTCTCGAACACTTAGACTCATTCTTTACCCTAAATTCAAGTCCTTAAAGTCAAGACCAATCTTAAGGATTTTTTCAAGGATTTCATTCAAGTTTCAAGAATCCATCTCCAATCTTCACCAAGTTCATCTCCAATGCTAAGATATGTGGGTTTCTTTCAAGGGTTCCTTTCGCCCATGATACCCAAGCCTCTGTCTACGCAAATTGCATTGCTTAAAGTTGATTTACAAATAGATCTTGATTATTATGAAATTCATTGCACACTATGTTAAAGCTGTGTGGAATTGTGACTGTTTTGCTGTGTTTTGAGCAAAAACTCTTTGATCTGTTGCAAGATTTGAGAAGGTATTTTGATGTATATTTCTTGAGGGTGTTGCAAGGTGTTGACTGATGGTTTTACAATGGATTTTCTTGCACGATTTCATCTCTATAGTTCATGGTTTTATACTATCATTACACCCTCTAAGTGTTTGATAAAATGTCCGGATGTGGTTTCTTGAGAAGTTGAAGGTCCAAAGCATGAGATATGATACGATTGATTATAACATGATGTAATAAGCTTATGTATATGATATATTCTATATAAAGTATTTCATTAGACAATGCCTGATCCAGGTAACCTAGTTGAGGGGTTAATATCTCAACCACTAGGGTGATTGGTGCTATCATCACTAACATTGAAGAAGGGTTTGTACCTCACACACTAGGTTGATTGGTCCTATTATCACTAACCCTGATGACAGGTTTGTACCTCACATACTAGGGTGGTGGGTGCTATCATCAATAACCTTGATAAGGGGTTTGTACCTCACACACTAGGGTGATGGGTGCTATCATCACTAACCTACCTAGGGGTTTGTACTTTTGAAATCTAGTTTTGTCTCTTCTACACATATGATATCTTATATGAGCATGAGTTACTTAAGCATGTTTTACTTGGGTATTGATCATACCTACCATATTGTTATATTATGCCTATTGCCTGTTATTATGCATTTTGATTATGATGTCTATCTCTTGTTGCATTGCATCCTACATACTTAGTATATTCAAATGTACTAATGCATACTCTTGCCTATATGATATCACCATCTAGGAACAGAGCCCAGGTTGATCATCCTCCTCCACGTGGCTAGTCGGTACTACTCAAGCTAGTTGGTAAGTCCTCCATTTCGGGGACCTTAGTCTATGTTTCCCCTTATATATTGTAATACTCTTCTTTATGCTCTTTTTTGACTGTGAGGGTGAGCCCGGTTGCTTTGTCTTAGGTCCTGCTCTTGTCTATGTAGTAGAGGTGTTGTTGGACATGTTGTGTTTCTATATTGATAGCCTTGACTCTTTTGTCTTTTGGTGTTGATGTTATGCAAGCTTTCCCTTTGTCCCTTGCCCTTGTTTTCTAAACTTTTACATGTTACTTAAGTATAAATCTCTCTCCTTTAGCCCCAATTCCCCATGTCCATGTTTCTTATGTTGTTTTACATTTCTTCCGAGAGCAAGGATGTTTAATGATATGCTATGCGGCTTGTTTGGAGTTCCGTCAGGTTCCCAGTCGTTGGTCACGTCTAGGCCCTAGGTTTGGATCGTGACAAATATTCTCAGGATGGATTGGTTACATGTTTTTTATGCCTCTATTGATTGTAGAACCCATAAGGTTATTTAGTTTCCAAATAAGCCTATTTTTCAGTTGGAGGGTATTGACTCTGCTTTGAAAGGTTGATTTATTTCCTATCTTAAAGCCCAAAAAATGATTTGTAAAGGGTGTATCTATCATATTATGAGGTTGAGAGATGTGGAATTTGAGTTACCTACTCTTGAGTTGGTTCTGGTGGTTAATGAGTTTCAAGATGTTTTTCCCAAAGATTTGCCCGGTATTCCTGTTGAAAGGGAAGTAGACTTTTGCATAGATCACTTTCTAGATACTCAACCTATTTCCACTCCTCCTTATCATATGGCACTAGCTGAATTAACGGAGTTGGAGGATTTATTGGAATAAGGCTTTATTAGGCCAAGCATGTTGCCTTGGGGTGGTCATGCCTTATTCTTGAGGAACAAAGATGGCTCACTTTGGATGTGCATTCATATATAATTGAATAAGCCAACCATCAAGAATAAATATTTGTTGCAAAGGATCAATGAGTTATTTGATCAGCTTAAAGGAGCTACCCATTTCTCAAATAATAACCTCTACTCCGATTATCATCAATTAAGGGTCAGAGAGTATGATATACCCAAAATGGCTTTTTGAACTAGATATGGGCATTTTGAATTTGTAGTGATGTCATTTGGTTTGACTAATGCTCCAGCTATGTTTATGGATCTTATGAATCAGGTTTTCAAGCTATTTCTTGATATTTTTGTGGTTGTCTACGTCGATAATATTCTATTTTTTTCCTAAAGTGAGCAAGAGAATATGGATCATTTGAGATTGGTTCTTAAGACCTTGAGGGAGAAACAATTATATGCCATGTTTAGTAAATGTGAGTTTTTGTTGGGTAAAGTATCTTTGCTTGGTTATGTGGTATCTAGTGATGGCATTAAGATTTACCCAAAACAGACTGAGGCCGTGACAAATTAGCCTAGACCATTGACCCCTTTAGATATTCAAAGTTTTCTTAGGTTGGCTGGTTAATATAGGAGGTTTGTTAAAGGTTTCTCATCCATTGCTTTTCCATTGACTAAGTTAACTCAAAAGAAGGTTATGTTTATATGGTCAGATGAGTGTGAGAAGAGTTTTCAGACTTTGAAAGATCGACTTACATCAACTCCTATTTTGTCCTTACCAGATGGCTTAGATGGGTTTTTTCTGTATTGTGTTGCTTCTCGGATTGAGTTAGGTTGTGTGCTCATGAAACATGGTAAGGTTATAGCTTATGCATTGATGCAATTGAATGTGCATGAACAAAATTATCCAACTCATGATATGAGTTAGCAGTTGTGGTATTTGCTCTGAAAATTTAGAGACATTATGGGGTTCATGTTGATATGTTCACCAATGAAAAGAGGTTGCAATATGTGTTCACCCAAAGAGATCTTAATTTGAGGCAAAGAAGATGGTTAGAGCTTCTTAAGGATTACAACATAAGTGTTCAATATCATAGTAGCAAAGCAAATGTTCGAGCTGATACTCTTAGTAGGTTATATTGATTGTAGTGTGAACCATGTTGATAAGGGAAAGAAAACAATGGTAAAACTTGTTCATCATTTGGCTATATTGGGTGTTAGATTTGCTGACTCCAATGATAGTGGTATTCTTATTCAGAATCGGGCTGAGTCTTTCATTAGTTGTTGATGTCAAGGCAAAACAAGACTTGGAACTGTCTTTGGTTGAGTTGAAGAAGTTGGTTGTAGAAAAGAAGGAAAAGGTTTTCTCCCAAATGGGAGATGGTGTGTATTGTTATTAAGATTGGTTGTGTGTTTCGGATGTTGGTGGGCTTAGAGGAGTGATCATGAGTGAAGCTCGTAACTCTCATTATTCTATACATTTGGGATCTACTGAGATGTATTAAGATTTGAGGGAAGTGTATTGGTGGCATGGTATGAAGAAAGACATAGCCAAGTTTGTATCTGGATGTCCTAATTGTCAATAGGTGAAGGCAGAAGATCAAAGGCCCGGTGGTTTGGCTCAAGATATTGAGATTCCTACTTCGTAGTGGGAAGACGTGAATATGGTCTTTGTGGTTGGTTTTCCCTGTACCCGAAAGCAATTTAATTCTATTTGAGTTATCATCTATAGGATGACTAGATAGGCTCATTTCTTACCAATCATGACTACTTTCAAAGCAGAAGATTATGCAAGGTTGTATATTTAAGAGTTGGTTTAATTGATGGTGTTCCTATGTCTACCATATCGAATTGTTGCACCCAATTTACTTCTCACTTTTAGAAATCTTTTCAAAAAGGGCTTGGAAGTAAGGAGGATTTACGTACGACATTCCATCCTCAAACCAATAGACAAGCCAAAAGGACAATTCAAAGTTTAGAAGACATGTTGAGGGCTAGTGTGTTTGAATTCCAGGGTAATTGGGATGATTATTTACCACTTATCGAATTTGCCTACA
Organism: Solanum ossicruentum; assembly: GCA_025774065.1. Lineage (NCBI taxonomy): Eukaryota > Viridiplantae > Streptophyta > Magnoliopsida > Solanales > Solanaceae > Solanum > Solanum ossicruentum. The sequence continues at coordinate 25,584 of JAOTQR010080143.1, forward strand.
GCAATAGTTTTTTATGCTAGCATTGGTATGACACCATTTAAGGCTCTATATGGGAGAAGGTGTAGATCCCTGGTGAGATGGTTTGAGTTAGGAGAGATGGCATTAATTAGCCCGAATTTTGTGTTAGAGACCATGGAAAAGGTGAATTTGATTAGGTTAAGGTTGAAGATGGCTCAAAGTCGCCAAAAGTCAAATTCAGAGGTTAGAAAGAGAGACCTTGAATTTCATGTTGGTTAATGGGTGTATGCGAAGGTTTCTCCTATGAAGGGTGTAATGTGTTTTGATAAAAAGGGCTAGTTAAGTCCTCGGCATATAGGCCCTTATGAGATAGTTGAGTGGATTGGCAAGGTAACCTATAGATTGGATTTTCCATTAGAGATGATTTATATTCACCCAGTTTTCTATGTGTCAATATTGAGGGAGTTTATTGGTAATCCTAGCTCTATTGTGCCCTTGGAAGTTCTTTAGGTTGAAGAGAAATTGTCCTGTAAAGAGGTTCCAATTGAAATTTTTGATAGGAAAATAAAGCAACTTCACAACAAGGATGTCGATTCAATTAAAGTGCTATGGAGGAATCAACATATGGAAAGTGATACATGGGAGGCGAAGATGGACATGATGAGGCAATATCCATATCTTTTCCAATCTATTCAATCCTAAGGTATTAAATTCTTCCTATTCTAAATGGTCCTAATTCATTTGCTCTTATGTTTCATGACATGACATGCATACATGTACATGAAAATGATTTAAAGATTTTTACATGAGTTTTAATGATTTTATTATTTTCAAGAAATGAGTTGTGCATTGTGTTCCCATCTTAAAATGTTTCACGTTCAAGTCAAGCCTTTCTAGCTAGTTCGTTTCTCATTTGAGGCGAATGTTCCTAAAAGTGAGATAATGTAAGGACTTGGATCTTGTTAGACTTTCTTGATGCTTAAAATCAAGTTTTCGGAGGCATGAGACCCATGGGGGATGCTTATGTATGGCTTTCTATGACTTAAGGATGTATTTTAGGCATTGTGGCCCTCCATGGTACCTTTCACGAGCTGTGGTCCTAACCACTAGCCGTGGAAAGGACACTTGGTAGGTGCCCTAGCCTTCAAACCAAGAAATTGGCTAAGACAGCCACCAAGAGGCCCTACAGGGGTTATGCAACCCACCACAAGCCATGGTGGGGTCTCATGGTACCTACTACGAACCGTGGTGAGATGTTTCATGAAGGCCTCACCAAAAAATGTAGTTTTAAGTTTAAAATTATCATCTAAGAACTTGGATCATTTGAAAGACCATTGTACGATTGGTGCACCTTTGAATGAATCATGAAATCATTAGTTAAGTGTCCTTATTCTGAAATATGGCAAAGTGTCTGAAGACCCTTACCACGAACCCTTGTATAGTTTATGGTCATGTTCACGAGTTGTAGTGGTTTTGCACTATCCACCTAGGCACTTGTAAGTGCTCATTTCATTAATGACTTTCTCATAATTTTGGTTATTTCTAAGGATCGTTTGTGACATTCTAACCTATCCTAAAACCCTGAAAAGACCTATACTCCAATATTATTCAAATTCATTCATTACACTTAGAACTATATAAATTCTCTCCTCTATGAATACCTTTCAAGTGTGCCATTGGAGATTTAACTTGGAGCTCAAGGTCTTCTTGTCAAATCAATTTCTTCTTAATTCTTCTAGATATCTAAGGTGTGTGGGACTGATTCATAGTCCCTTACAACCATGAAAACCCCTGACACTTTTTACTCCTTGGTTTATGAATTTCAAGCTTATTTTGAATATGGTCTTTTAAATTAACATCGATTTGATTCAATTGAGATATGAGTTGTATTTGTTGATGTTCTTAAAAGTGATTTAAGTCTTAATATGTTGAAATACATTGATATTATGAAGGTTTGAATATGCATGTCCCTTTAAATGTAGAATTTAGGCATGGATAATCTCAAATATGCTTTAAATGTGAATTTCTTCATGGATTTACTTTAATTTCATCTTGTCTTATTATTTTAACTATGAATCTCTATTTCCCATGCTATTCTCTAATCATTATGGTATAGACATGCATAAACATTGATTTTCATGAAGTTTATGAAGTGGGTTAAGACCCAATTATATTTGTGCATATGATTTTAAAGAAAGTAAGGTTATGATATGACATGTGATCACATAATGTCCATGATATGGCTCTTTGAGGAATTATGGGTATTTATACCACTATGTGTAGGGATAAGGAGTTATTCTAATGCATGAAAGTATGACATGAAGTATGATTTGACTTTTTAGCCAAGTATGCATATTTATGAAGTATGTTTGTGTTTTAAGTCTATGAATGCATGAAAATGATTTGGAAGACTTATGGTTCCTTTTAAGCACATGTAGGCATATGTATTTTCGTGAGATAATGACTTAGAATCGAGCAGGATATCTCTAAGATCCCTTATATAAATCCTCAAGTCCCATAACTATGTGCCAAACATAGGTTCATGTTTATGCCCCTTTTAATGGATGATTATGTTAAGGATCTACCTTTGGCAAGTAGGTAACCTCTTTATCTATTATGGGGAAGACAATGGAGTTCCAAGCTGTAGCTCACTTGGTCTTATGTCGGTTGCAGTCACAACACCACTATGTTTAAAGTATTATGTCATTTCTTGCATCAAGAATTTCATGGCATATTGATGTATTACTCTTCTTGTATATACTTCTCTCTTTATATGTGCCCTTGTCATCTAACATTGGATTCAAGTTTAATGAGTTCATACATATTGCATGTCTGCATACTTAGTACATTCAAACATGCTAATGCATTCTCTTTGCCTACATGCTCTAACACATTAGGGACCAGAGACTATCTTCATCCACTTCTTGACGGTTAGCTTGGATTGTGAAAGTTGCTTGTGGTGAGTCATATCATTCAAGGGCAAGCCACCGTCTATCTACCTATTTTGCTACTTTCGCTTATTTCTTTACTTTAAGGGTGAGCCTGAGACATGTCTTGTCCCTGGTCCATGACTTAAAGGCATTGTTGGACATCATATAAACTCTTTGTACAGGCTTGTGTTATATTATGCTACTTGCTATGGAGATTATGATTATGGCTATTTCTTGATATTGATGATATGATGTTATGTTCTTAATGAGTTATGGAAATGTGGAAAGTCCTAAGTCCCTTATATCCCAATAGCGTGAATAATACTAACCCACCCCTCAGTTATTATGTATTATGTGTTATGTGAAACCATGCAAATCCCTATCCCTAAGATATCCACATATCATGAGTAATAATTTCCATCCCTTAGAACTATTTGTTTATTGCCTATTTATGCGCTTATGAACCAATGATGTGTATATGGATGCTTTAAGGCATGTTCAGGGACTCTCAGGTTCTCATTCGCATGTCACCCTAGGTCTTGGGCTCGGATCATAACAATCACAATAATATCAATATGTATAATCATAATCAATTGGATAAGGACACAATAAGCTTTAGCATGCAAGTTCAAAATCAGAGGAGGAAGCATCTTAAAATACTTTCATAACCTTAACATGCATATGTGGGAATAGCACCATAACCGACTTATAAGACCATTCAGACTATCACATGGAATTTTGATGTTCACTTTACATCAAGCTAAGAGGAGACCACTTTACAAAGGAATACGCAATCCTCAAACTATAGGCTCTATCCAGGAACAGTGAGAACCATCATTTGACCCCACCTTTTAGGCCCTCTCCTAACACAGTGAGTGTCCATAAAGCAATATAGATCCGCTAGCACACCTTTAAGGAATAAAAGTGAACATAATTCCTATGTTGACACATAGTTATGGGACCATGGTGTCTACCAAAGCCCTCTTGGTGCTATGTCATATCCAAAAGAATACATAAATCATGCATATACATAGTTAACAGCACAGTTCATACTTCATTAAAATCATACTTTCATAATTCGTAAATAGTCATCATAGCTTTCATTAAAACATCATGTCATATGAATAGTTCATATACTGTCACTACCAAAGCCTAGGGACTGGACATGACACAGCGAATGGCAACCCCAAAGGACCCTAAACAAGCCTCTTTGCATATCAAGCATATATCCTTGGTCACGGAAGCAAAATAAACTAACAAAGGAAGCAGGACTTATGGAAATCTTGATATTCATAAAAGCATAAAAGAGTCAAGCTCATAGCATAAGTATATCAATATATCCAACAATACCTCTAACATGGAATGGAGCAAGGGCCAAGAGACTTTCCAAGCTCACCCTCATAATAGCAAAATGTCCAACATAAAGAAGTCTCAAAATGGCAAGAGTGATATAGATAGTGTCCTCAAACTTGAGGACGCACCAGTGCTTATCTTTGAAGTACCGAACTAGCCACGTAAAGGATGACTGAAAGGGGCTCTGGTCCCTACATGGTAATATCATGTAGGCATAGTGTATGCATTAGTATGTTTGAATATACTGAGTATGCGGGAGGCAATGCAACAAGACATAAGCCAATATAGTCAAAATTCATAATCATAACAAATGGATGCATAACCTCGATATGGCATACATGATCAATGCTCATAATAAAACTATGCTTGTAAATCCTTCATCTTGCACAATATATATATATAGCATACATATGTGGGAAGTCACCTTAACTGGCATAGGCTAAGTAGCTACAACTTGAAATCCAAGGCATGACACCCCCTCGGTCAGATGGACGATCATAACACCTCCCATCTAGGTGTGGTCTACTTGCCAAGGAAAACCAAACATGATAACATGACTAGATGGATCCACTAGTATAGCAATTGTAATAATCATAATCATATGGTGGTACATAGTTTAGAGACTAAAGACTTTATGTAAGGACCCCTTGAGTCAAGCCCCCACCTTAAGCCTCAAGCGGTGCTAAGTCAAAACCCATGAATACTTGAAATAATCATACTTTAATCATAACATGAATATCTTGTAAAAACATGACTTGAGTAGCTTTTAAACATGCTTGACCTCTAGTAGTGAGCCTTTGTTGAAGATGGGAGTAGATCATAATCATACATGAACCCTTGTTTTAACTCGAAAGGCCCACAAGAGGTAAAATCTTTAAATATGACTTAACTTGGTACTTGTAAAATCATAAATACATTTTTTGAATTTGATACAAGCTTGAAAGCCTTTAATCATCATATAGTCACTTGGCTTGTAAATCGTGAAATAGATCATCGATAACTTGAAAATTCTTGACTTGACATTTTATCAAACACATGGTAGGTTCATGATACTTGTTCAAAGTCATGTAATTCAAGAGTGAAATAAGATGTGTAAACTCAATGTAAATCAACCCAAAAACATATAGTAAAACCCTCATGTAGGGTACCTTGAAAGCCATTACAAAGGCTCATGATAATTCATAGTTTCATAGCTCAAAACATGCATAGTCTCAATAGAAAAATGTCAATTCATGGTATAAGCTTGAAATAGATAGTCTTGCATAACCAATCAATATTTCATAAAACCCCAGCATAATTTATTTTCATAATCCATGGTAAGAGATACCCATAAGTAATACAACTTGAAAACATACAATTTTCATAGAAAGGGAAGGTCGGGCTCCATGGGTGAAAGGGACCCAATGGATGAAACTCATATACCTTAAACTTTAAATTCTTTGAGATGAACTTGAAGTATTCTTAGAATTTGAAATGAATCCTTGAGTTCCAAAGTTGATCTTGAGATCCTTAGATTTGAATGAGAAAATTGATAATGTCTTAGAGTGGTTTGAAGAGGTTTTTGTGAGTTATTGAGTTGACAAATGGCTAAATATGGATGGTTTCATGCTTAACTAGGCATAGGGATGTTAACCCCAATGCCTTTGGGCATGTAAGGAAAACTAAGGAAAATGTGGTACTGGTACACTGCTCTGCGCATAGGCCGCGTCACGCCTGAGGATTGGATGCTCTCTGGAAATTGGAAATTAACGATAAATATTTTTTCAACGGGTCCTCTAAAATCCGGATTATACCTATCTCCCACTCAATTTTTCCCCCTAATTAAGAATATGAAGTTGAATTTCCGATATCATGCACGAATTTTGTGATATAAGGAAATTACAATTGTGGGCTTTCTGAAGAACATTTTGGGGCATTTCAATATTTCCCCCTTAGGAACATTCATCCCTGAATTCAAAGGAATATGCATAAGAGAAGTAATCATGAAGATTTTAGCTCGACATGAATGCAACAAATGCATTTAAACCTCATTTTTGAAAATCTCACATGAATGTCAAAAATCACGATAAACTTGTCACCATAAACTTGTTAACATAAACATGAATGCATGCAAAATGACATGAGGGCTGAAATGTTAGACTTGAAATCATATAGGGGACTCAAATTATTACCTTCGGCTTAAGTAGAGTGGAAGAGAATATCAAGAGTTAATACAACTTGAAAACATGCGATTTTCATGAAAAAGGAAGGTTGGGCTCCATGGGTGAAAGGGACCCAATGTATGAAACCCAATACCTTAAACCTTGAATTTGGTGATGAACTTGAAGTAGTCTTAGAGCTTGAAATGAATACTTAAGTTCAAAAGTTGAGCTTGAGATCCTTATATTTGAATGAGAGAATTGATAGAGTCTTAGAGAGGTTTGAGTGAGGTGTTTGTGAGTTATGGAGTTGAAAAATGGCTAAGTTTGGGTGATTTCACTCTTAATTGGGCATAGGACTAGGACCCTAATGCTCTTGGGTGCATAAGAAAAAATAAGGAAAATGTTGTACTGGTCCGCATCCAGTCCGCAACACAGACCAAATGCGAAGGAGGAGTTACACTGCTCGCGCCTAGATCGTGTTGCGCCTGGGGAGCAGATGCTCTCTAGAAATCAGAAATTAGCAAAAATTATTTTTCGCTATGGGTCCTCTAAATTTTGTCCATTTTGCACTCAATTTTTCCCTCTGGTCAAGAATATGATGTCGGATTTTCGATATCACACGGATTTTGGGATATATGAAAATTATGATTGTGGGCATTCTAAAGCACATTTTGGAGCATTTCAGTATCTCCTCCTTGGGAATATTCATCTTTGAATGTCAAAGAAACATGCATAAGAGAAGTAATCATGAAGATTTCAACCTAACATTAATGGAACAAATGCATTTAAACCTCATTTTCGAAAATCTCAACATGAATGTCAAAAATCATCATAAACTTGTTAACATAAATATGAATCCATGCAAGATGACATGAGGGATGAAATGTAAGACTTGAAATCATATAAGGGACTTAAAGTATGACCTTTGGCTTGAGTAGAGTAGAGGACATATGGGTATCACTTTTTTATGTCCGCCTCGGCTTCCCATGTGGCACTTTTAACTTATTGGTTCCTCTAATGGACATTGACGGAAGCTACCTCTTTGTTTCTCAACCTCTTTACTTTTCTATCCAAAATCTCTACCGGGACTCCTAATGGGTCAAATTATCTTCTACAACACCCATAACATTCAAGGTCACTATAGGACTTGGGTCAACCACACACATTCTTAACATGGATACATGGAAGAATGGATGAACTATATTCATCTCCATAGGTAACTCCAACTCATGTGCAACCTTGCCCACTCTCCTCAAAACTTTAAAAGGACCCACAAACATTGGGCTTAATTCCTTTTCTGGCAAAACTGGACCACATCCTTCATGGATGAGACTTTCAGGTAAACCCATTCACCAACCTTAAACTCAAGATCTCTTCGTCACATCGGAGTATGACTTTTGATATCTTCCAGCTATTTTCAGTCTTTGACTTATCAAACTCACCTTCTCTAAGGCCTCTATGACCAAATCCGAACCTAGCAAAGTCGCACTTCAAACCACCCAACCGGGGATCTGCAATGCCTACCATATAAAGATTCAAAAGGAGGCATACCAATGCTTGAGTAGTAGCTAATGTTGTAAGAAAACTCAATAAGTGGAAGATTTTCATCCCAACTACCCTTAAACCCTAAAACACATGCTCTAAGCATATCTTCAAGAGTTTGGATAGTCCTCTTGGCTTGACCATCCGTTTGAGGATGAAAATCCATGCTAAGCTTAACCTTGGTACCAAGACCTCTTTGGAAGGACCTCCAAAAGTGAGAAGTGAATTGAGCACCACGATCTGAAATGATAAGCAAGGGCACCCCATGCAATCTAACCAACTCATAGATGTATAACTTGGCATAATCTTTGGAACCATAAGTGGTTTTGGCCAGTAGAAAATGAGTTGACTTTGTCATTCTATCCACAACAACCCAAATAGAGTCAAAGTGTTCGCTAGTCTTAGGCAACAAAACCACAAAGTCCATGTTGATCTCCTCCCACTTCCAAGTAAGAATTTCTATGTCTTGTGCTAGGCCACCCAGCCTTTGATGTTCAACTTTCACTTGTTGGCAATTGTTACTTTATGTTCTCAATCAAAGACGATTTAGAACCATCTACAACTACTATACCATTATTTTCAACTTCATCCAACCTAACCCCCAATCTAGCCAATCGGTGAACATCTCTAGCCACCTCTTTGCCATCATCTTCAATATGAGCTAGACTACCCATGGACACTCTACTTAGAGAATCGCCACAACATTAGCTTTGCTGGGATGATAATACATACTCATATCATTATCTTTAAGGAGGTCTAACCACCTTCTTTGTCTCAAGTTAAGATCTTTTAGGGTGAACACATATTGGAGACTCTTGCGGTCGATAAACATATCAACATGAACTCCATACAAGTAGTGTCGCAAAATTTTCAAAGCAAACATCACGACCGTAAATTCAAGATCATAGGTGGGATAATTCATCTCATGCATCTTAAGTTGTCTAAAGGCATATGCTATCATCTGGCCATTTTGCATCAAAACACATCCAAGACCAATTCTCGAGGCATCACAATATACCATAAACCCTTCCAACCCTTTAGGTAGAGCCAAGATAGGAGAAGAGATAAGCTTATCCTTTCAAAGTTTAGAAACTCCTTTCACATTCATTGGTCCACACGAATTTTATCCTTCTTTTGTGTTAACTTAGTCATAGGGGAAGCAATAGAAGAGAAACCATTTATGAACCTCTGGTAATAACCTGCCAAACCAAAGAAACACCTCATATCCAACGGAGTCAAAGGTCTAGACTAATTTCTAATCACCTCCGTCTTCTTAGGATCCACCTTAATGCCATTACCCGACACCACATGTCATACAAAAGCAACCTCTTTCAACCAAAATTCACTTTCCTCTCTTACGATTTTGCAACACCACCCTCAAATGATTTGTATGCTCTTCCTCACTCCAAGAATAAATCAATATATCATCAATAAAGACCACCACTAACATGTCATGATAGGGTTTAAAGACCTTGTTCATGAGATTCATAATTATAGTTGGTGCATTAGTTAACCCAAAGGACATAACCACGAACACAAAGTGCACATACATTGTTCGAAAAGCCATCATAGGAATATCAGACTCCCTCACCTTCACTTGGTGGTATACGGACTGAAGATCAATCTTAGAAAAATGGCTAGCCCCTTATAGTTGATCAAAAGGTTGTCAACCCTTGGTAAAGGGTACTTGTTCTTTATTGTAACATTATTAAGTTGTCAATAATCAATGAACATTCTAATAGAACCATCTTTTTTTTCACAAATAATGCCGATGTACCCCAAGGTGACTTACTAGGCCTTATGAAACCTGCCTCCAACAAATCCCTCAATTAATCCTTCAACACTTTCAATTCTGTAGACGCCATATGGTAAGGAAAAATTGAAATGGGTTGAGTATTGGAAAGAAGGTCTATACCAAATTCTATTTTCCTTTTAGAAGGGACACCGGGAAGCTAATTGGGAACCATCTCAATGGGAAGGACTTTGGGCTCAATGTCCCTAACCCTCACAAGATGATAAAGGAAATCCTTAGAAATCAACTTTTGGGCCTTAAGACAAGAAATGAATCTACCCTTGACCACCACATCACAACTTTCCTACTCAAGGATAGGCACATTAGGGAATTGAAATTTAACCCTACGGGTTCTACAATCAACAGAAGCATAATATTCATGCAACCAATCCATCCTAAGAACCTAAGAATGACATCAAAATCCACCATATCTAATTCAACAAAATCACAAAGAAAGACTCTATGTAATATGAACACGAGACAATTTCTATAGAATTTTTAGCAACAATGGACTTACCAACGAGGGTAAACACTTCATACGGTTCACACAACAATTCGAGACTCACAAGAAACTTTTCAGCAACAAAAAAAGTAATGAAAGAAAGAGTGGCACCCGAATCTGTCAATGTATACACATCAAAAGCAAAAACATTTAACATACCGGTAAAGACATCGGGCACCTCATCCACCCCTTGCCTTCCTTGAAGAACATAGAATCTATTTTGCCTTAGAGCACCCCCTTGTTGGCCTCCCTTTGCCTTTATACCTATATTAGCTCCTTGGCCTTATGGACAACCATCTTTAACTTTGTTTTGATCATGAGGACAATCAATAACCTTGTGACCTACTTCACCACAATAAAAACAAGCATTGGAATTTCTTAAGCATGGTCCACTATAGTTCCTACTACATCTTTGGCACTTAGGGTGAGTCATCCACCACTACCACCTTGAAATCTTAGATTTTCATTAGAAAATCTATTATTAGGAGCATTGGAAGACCCTTGGCCTTGGAACTTGTAGCCTGAGGAAATCGGCCACCCTTGGAACCTTGGAAACCACCTTCAAAATGAGCCCTCTTGGACTAACCACTTCTACTTTTTCTAAGCTTTTCCCCACAAGTTGTTTGGTATATAGCATAAGTGGGGACAAACCCATATCACCTACTAGCATGGAGGTATGACTCTCCTCATTAACCAAGTCAGACACCCCCAACACAAATGTGTTCATTCTTGATCTAGGTTCGACAACCAATTGTGAAGCATACTTGGAGAGCTTATTGAACTTGAGGGAATACTCCATCACACTCATAGAACCTTGCTTAAGGTTCATAAACTCCATTATCTTAGCCTTCCTTAGATCGATAGGAAAAAACCCATTAAGTAATGTGGCTTGGAACTTCTCCCAAGGAATAGTATCATCATCTCTCCTCTCCAATTTACATTTAGTGAACCAAATTTGGGTCATACATTTGAGTTGGTAGGCGCTAACTCCACTTTCTCTTCTGAATTGACCCCCATGAAAGATAGCACTTTATACACCTCATTTATGAACACTTGAGGATCCTCTTTGTCACGCCTAAAGCCCCATTAGGGCAGACTGGCACTCGTTGCCAATAAGGCCCAGAAGAACCAACCTGTATCTATGTGCTCTCTATACATATTATAAGGGATTTCTATATTTAACATGACTTTAACAAAGTAAGCAGTAATAACAAGCCAAAAGAAAATGTATATGGCTAGGACGTTGGAGCCACGATGTCTAAAGTATGAGACATGATCACACTTTAATTTACATAGTCAACTAAGCCTCTAGATAAGGAAAAGTATTTGATAATGGTTGGAACAGGCCCCACCTCAATCTATGCATAGCATGTAATACGAATGACTAGCTGATCAGTGGTAAATCTATATTAGGATCGGCCTGGCTAGGCTCTTCCTTAACCCCTCGGGCTACCCCATGATAGGATCGTCCCTGGCTAGGTGATTCTTCCACCCTTCGGGCTACCACCCATCAATAAGCAATATACTTTACTTTATTTTTCAATTACCTTTGAGATGATTCTTTTGATCGGCGTAATATTGGAGCTATAGGATAGTAGATACAACATATGGCATGTAAATTGTCAAAAAAGATAACACCATAATGAAAGGAGTAAGTTACACAAATAATGAAATGCATAGGAGTTAGAACAACACATGAACTTTATGTAGTAGAACGAACTTGTGTATCTTGGTATCCAAGTATGTATGCAGGTTTGCAAGTGACTATGTATAGGAGCATATAAACATGTGAAAGAGAGGATACATGGTTGTTTGTAATGTCGAAGCAGATAAGAGCCTCTATATACCAAGGAAGAACCTAAGTTTCATGCCATGTAATACAAAATCGAGTAGCCTTACATACCTTGCTATACGACCTTTCTATTACCTCAAGATAGTTTTCACTTCCTCCAAATGTTTATCTATAACATAGTAGGTGATATAACTAGAATTAGCAGAAAATAAATACATCTTGGTAGCCCAATCTCATAAAATAACAACATACGGGCAGCAAGCGGGTATTTATAAACCCGAGTTTATTCTTTCAAACTTTCTACCCCTAATCATATTTCCTAATGCACATTCTCATATACATATTATGTACAGACTATTCTAGTTCCATAACAGTCTTACAATAGCCAACAAAGTACAACACATAACAATTCTACATAACATACAAATAGGCGGCATAACGTTACGTCCCTTTGCCCCATTTGGATGTCGACAATCCTAAACCTTTTCAAACCTTAACCAAACTTTATCCAATGTTTTTATACATAACACCAGTCTTTAAATAGTCTCAAATTAGATGAAGGTCGGAAAACAACAATTTTCAATTATCAGCCCACAAGTTTCTTTTAAGAGCACAATTACGACGTTGTACAACAATGCTTTTTTTGCGGACTGTAAAAGTGGTGTAGCAGCCTAATTTCATCATTAATAAACAATGCTTTGTCTGACACATGATTTTTACTTCATAATATAGCCAACCAAGAAGAGAAAATCCTCTTGAACAACAAGAAAAGCTCACAACAATCCTTAGGACACATGTTGTCCAAAATTTCAGCACAAACATAACCAACATAGTCTCTTGTTTTTCATAAGAAAATCATACTAAGCACATATGTAAACTTACTTACCACTACCTTCAATATGTAGGCTTCTCCAATAAGCCTAAAAGTCCCCTTGTGGATAACTTGCTAGGTTAAGAAAGTGTAGAGAGTAAGTTTGTGAAAGCTGAAATTTTTCAAGTCTAAGAATGACTTAAAGGTGCTATTTGTAAGACTTTTTAATGGGGATTTTGGCCGACTTTCATGTGTTGTTTAAGACTTATATTACTAAGGTGGTGATGCAGCAGTTTGTCCTTTCACTTGGGCCTAATTGGGTCTCAAAGTTGATGGGCATTGGCTGCCCATTTTCCAAATTTCTCTTTACTTGGTTTGGGCCAAATGGTTAAGTGGGTTGTGATGTACTTAGGCCCTTTTTATATGCTTATTAAGCTGAAAAAAGGTTCATTTATGATGCTAAAACAAGGCCTAAAGTTACACCTTTAACACAAACTTTATTTATAATTAGACTTGGAGAAATTCGATGTCGGGCCTCATCTACGTTTAGCTAGCAATTTAAGCTAAGCAAGTTGCTGACTCACCTGCTAGCTTTCTAAGTCCAACAATCACCTCTATTCTCTCACTTTGTTTAAGGTTGTGATCTCCTCAATTTGACTTAAAACTTATTTACACTCGACCCTCTTCAGTATTAGACATACATATCGCCCTTCAATTAGAGATTCAAGTACTTTTAAAAATTGGAGCTAATTTGACCAAACCATATCATGTTTCATTTGCATAGTACTAGTATTATAACATGTGGAGTGTTACATCCTCCCCACGCCACCCCACCCGTAGGAAAATTCATCCTCGAATGTTAGCACAATTGGATAGCTTAACCAAGTTTAAACCTTTACTTACACAAACTTTTGACAACATACTAAGTATTTAATCACACGTACCTATTAGTGTCCCAATTCTGCATGTTGGACTTCCTCTTTAGCTTCAAATAAGTAAGGGTATTTTGATTTTATCACATTCTTGGCCTCCCATGTTATTTCTTCTGCTTGTTGGTTTCTCCAAAGTACTTTCACTGAAGTTATTTCTTTATTTCTTAGCTTCTTAACTTGATGATCTAGAATAGCAATGGGTACCTCTTCATATGCTGCAGATCCTTAATAGGAGTGATACGAGATGGGTCACTTATGCATTTTTGAAGCATTGAGACATGAAAACCTTGATGAACCATTGAAAACTCTTCGGGTAGTTGTAGTTCATATGCAACTTGCCCAAACCTCTTAATAACTTGATATGGCCCTTTATAACGTGATCTCAGTTTTCCTTTCTTACCAAATCTCATAACCCTATTCATTGGATACACCTTTAAAAATACCCAATCCCCTACTGAGAATTTCAGTCCTCTCCTCCTAGCATTTGCATATGATTTGTGACAACTTTTGACAGTTTCTAGCCACTGTTGTATTACCTTAACTTTTTCCATGGCTTGTTGTACTAGATCTGGCCCAACTAAAGTAGTTTCACCCACTTCGAACCATACAATTGGCGATCTTCATTTCCTTCCATACAAAGCTTCATAAGGTTCCATCTTGATACTCGCGTGGTAGCTATTATTATAGGAAAATTTAATAAGTGGCAAATGGTCCACCCAACTACCTTTAAAGTCCAATGGACAAGCTCGCAACATATCTTCAAGTATCTGAATGGTGCATTCTGCTTGACCATTTGTTTGAGGGTGGAATATTGTACCCAAATTCATTTATGCCCCTGAACTCCTATGGAAGGACTTCCAAACCTTTGCAGTGAATTGAGCTCCTCGATCAAATATAATGGAGATTGTGACCCCATGTAGCCTGACTATCTCTTTGAGGTATAGCTTGCTATACTCTTCAGCTGTATAATCACTCCTAACTAGGAAGAAGTGTGCTGACTTTGTGAGTCTTTCAACTATTACCCATAAGGAGTCAAACTTCTAAAAGGAACGAGGCAACCCGGTAACAAAATCCATATTGATCATATCCCACTTCCATGTTGGAAGTTCTATACACTGCATATAACATCCTAGCTTTTGGTGTTCTACTTCACTTGTTGGCAATTTGGACATTAAGCCACAAATTCTGCAAGGTCCCTTTTAATGCCTCCCCACCAAAACATTACCTTCATGTCATTATACATCTTAGTTGATCCTGGAAGGATGGAATATCGGGAATGGTATGCTTCTTCCATTATCCTTTTCCTTAGCCCATTAATACCAGGCATACATAATTTATTTTACCAAGAAAGTACTCCATTTTGTGTAAGGTCAAAGCCCTTTATTGTACCCTGACTCACCTTTTCCTTAAGCTGTCATAGTACAGGATCCTCGAACTATTTTTCTTTCACCTCCATTACTAACGAAGACACTGCAGCATTATGTACAATAACCCCTTCCTTGGAAGTCTCAAGAAGGTGAACTCCCAAACAAGCTAGCTGACATAGATCCTTAGCCACTCCTTGACTTATCATAGCCAGAGCATCGGCTACCATATTTTATTAGCTCTATCCATCTCTGATGTCTTAAGTTTAGGTCTTTCTGCTTAAAGATGTATTGCAGGCTTTTATTATCAATATATATGTCAACGTGAACCCTATAGAAATAGTGACGCCATATTTTCAGAGCAAATGCAACCGTTGCTAGCTCAAGATCATGTATTGGGCAGTTTTTCTGATGTGGCCATAGTTTTCTAGAGGCGTAAACAATTACCCTACCATGTTGTGTCAGTACACACCCTAAGCTATCTCCTAAAGCATCATAATACACTGCATACCCCTCGATGCCTTCTGGAAGTACTAG
>JAOTQR010080145.1:0-10071 GCA_025774065.1 Solanum ossicruentum
GGTAGACTTCTGGAAGAACATGGTCAAGGATGGCATTGAGTGGTTGACTAGACTGTTCAATGCTATTATGAAGACTGTCAAGATGCTTGATGAATGGAGGAGGAGTACAATGGTTCCATTGTACAAGAACAAGAGAGATATTCAAAGCTGTAACAATTACAGGGGTATTAAGTTATTAAGCCACATTATGAAGGTCTGAGAGAGAGTAGTGGAGATGAGCGTGCGAAGAGTAGTATCTATCACGGAGAACCAGTTTGGATTCATACCGGGGCGGTCGACTACTGAAGCAATTCATCTTATTTGGAGGTTAGTAGAGAAATATGGGGAAAGAAGGAAGGATCTTCATATGGTGTTCATTGATCTCGAGAAGCATACGACAAAGTCCCAAGGGATGTCTTATGAAGGTGTCTAGAGGTGAAAGGTATCCCTGTGGCATATATCAGAACGATTATAGACATGTACGATGGAGCCAAAACTTTGGTAAGAACGGTGGGAGGAGACTCAGAATAATTTTCTGTTGAGATAGGACTCCACCAAGGATCTGTGTTGAGCCCTTTCTTGTTTGCCATGGTGATAGATGAGCTGACACGATCTATCCAGGAGGAGGTACCATGGTGTATGCTTTTGCAGATGACATAGTACTGATTGATGAGACTCGAACTAAAGTTAATGATATGTTGGAAGCCTGGAGACACGCCTTGGAGTCTAAAGAATTCAAATTGAATAGGACTTAAACTGAATACTGGGAGTGAAAATTTAGTGTTGAAAGGGATGAGGCAAACTTTGATATGAGGCTTGCCACTCAACCTATCCCCAAGAGAGAAAACTTTAAGTATTTGGGGTCCATCATCCAGAGTAGTGGCTATATCGACGATGATGTCACACACTGTATTGGGGCAACATGGACTAAATAGAGGCTTGCCTCTGGTGTATTGTGTGACACGAAGATACCACCTAAACTCAAAGGTAAGTTTTATAGAATGGTGGTTAGACAATCGTTGTTGTATGGAGTGGGAGTGTTGGCTAATTAAGAAGGCATATGTTTAGAAGATGCATGTCGCAGAGATGAGGATGATGAGATGGATATGTGGTCACATCAGGAGTGACAAGGTTAGGAATGAGACCTTCCGGAAAAAGTTAGAGGTGGCCTCGATGGACGAAAAGATGAGGGAAGTGAGACTGCAATGGTTTGGACATGTGCAGAGAAGGAGTACCAACGATCCTATTAGAAGGTGCGAGAGATTGGTTTTGAGAGATATGCAGAGAGGTAGAGGTACACCGAAGAAGTACTGGGGGAGGTGATTAAACAGGATATGACAGAACTTGATCTTACTGAGGACATGATCTTAGATAGAAATAAGTGGAGGTCGCGAATTAGAGTAGCAGGCTAATGGTAGGGTTAGGTGTTTTTTGTCATGTATTCGCATTACCTGTCGTATTTTGTGTTAGTTTATCTTATTTACATACTGTCATTATTAGTCGCTCTTTTCTGTTCCCTTCCCTTCCTTTTGTCATATCTAGTTCTTTCTTGCTTACGGGTTTTGAGATGAGGGTTCCCAGGAAACAACCTCTCTACTTCTATGAGAATGGTAAGATCTGTGTACATTCTACCCTCCCTAAACCCCACTTGTGGGATTTTACTGGGTATGTTATTGTTGTTGTTTATAATATTTATCACCATAACTGTGTAGAGTAGATTCCCAATTTAGAAAATCCTTAAAAAAATATATCTCTTCTTTCTTTTTTATTTTTTCGGCACTCCTCGTTTGGATCCAGTCGAAAATCTGGCTACCTCTTCTCCCTCAGCAACAAAACCACCATAGATCAACCCTATTTTGCCCCCATTTCTACCCTAAAACATAGCAGGAAAATCGACCAAGAAACCAACCCAAAACCCCGTCGGAAACCACTGGAGTCTCCTCTCTTTTTCCATTAAAACCTTCCAAAAACCAGCCCGTAAAACACCAAAAAAAAGAGCCCCAAATCGCCTAAAGACAACCCCCAAACCAGCGTCAAAATCGTCCAAAATCCCACCACAAAACCTCGATGAAATAAACCACCAAACTACTCAAATGAACTCCATTTAGTTCCTTCACTGTCAAAAGTAACATAATCCATAATCAAAGTCATGCTCAAAACCCCTTCAGATGCTCAGTAACCAACATAACCAATCATCTTATTGTCTGACTAACCCGTACCTTGACAAAATCAACTATCGCAAATACAACGTACTATGAAATCCTGGATCCTGATTCACATTATGCAATTGATTCTTTCTCAATCATGATTAATACATGTTGTGAAGATCTTTAGCGATTGCATACCCTACTTTTCGTCAGTCGCTTCTCATAGACCTTGTTATATCCATTATTTGCAACCCAAGTCCTACTAGTCACTGAATCAAACACCATAAAGAATCTCATTCTCGCACTCGAGCTAACCCCTATAGACTTCTCTCGCATACTTTACCCAATAATTTATTAGCCCCACTGATACTATCTTGCCATATATCGAACAAGGAAACTAAAGTCATGCCACACAACATAACTACACTTATGATTAATATGGTAGCCCAATCCCAAGTCATACCAGTAAAATTTATTTACTCAATCAATCATCCACGTGCACTTTCTCATTATCATTTCCTTTTACATTATACACGTGAACTTGTCGAAACCTTATTAGTCATATACTTGTTATCATGATAGCGATGGGCTCTTCTTGGCTCACAATGGAGTCCCCAGTCCCCATAGAGGTCTCTGGAATAAAATCATCACTTACACATATTAATACCCATTCTAAAATTCAGCACTATAACTTTCCTTATAACCGATTTCAAACCAAAGCATCTACAGTAACAACCAATTGATTCCCCTCAAATATGACAGTAATGTCAAACTCCACTACCTAAGTAAGTGCAACAATTGATAACTCCTTAGTAACTAGTGTCCACTCTCAAAGATCAGTGTGTCTGTCCTTGTATATTACTAGTACCACATTAGAAGTCCACCAGATTCACCACTAGAATACATCATATTCTCTAAGAAGTTCATGCTTGAATAGTTAACACTTTTGTCTCATTGAATGGCTATCACACATACTTGAATTAGTTTCATCTCTTACCAAAACAATATATCTTCTTCCACAGAAAAGATGGGTGGCAGAAGTAGCATAACCCATAGCCCATAGCCAAATAGACATAGATACCATCATACCAGTTGTATTATAATCATTTGTCCTACATATCGACTCCAAGAAGACTTAGTAGAGATCCTGATTTCAATAAGCATAATGCCATCCTCTGTCCATACTAATCAACCCTCATTTTCAGATGTAACAACAGAAATCCATAATTATTACGCTGATAGCATAGTCATTCCTCTAACGATGCTATACCATATTAACCTTCCTTGGGTGATATAAGATAGTCACATCATAATCCCTTAGAAGCTTAGTCCACCTCCTCTTCCTCAATTTAGGTCCTTCTGGCTGAAGATGTATTGCAAACTATGATGATCGATGAAGATGTCATAATGTGTAGTATATAGATAGGGCCTTTGTAGATTCAACACAAATACATTCGTTTCCAGCTCCGAGTAATTGTTAGGATAGTTCTTCTTATGAACCTTCAACTGTCTAAGAGCATAAGCTGCCACTTTCCCTTTTTGCTCCAAAACTCCACCCAAACCAACTCTAAGTGCATCACATCAGACTGTGAAATCAATACCTTTAGCGATGTTAAAATTGGATCTGTAGATAACAAATATTTGAGTTATCGAAGGCAGTCCTCCCACTCCTCCGACCACAAGAACAGAGTATTCTTCTAAGTGAGCCTGATCAATCGGGTTGCTATGAAGAGAAGAATGAGTCACTTGTAATAACCAGTTAGGCCCACCAAACAATGAATATCATGCCACCGAACTCAGCCGAAACTCACATTTGAAATAAAACTTGGCATATAACATCTCACCTCTAAGCCGTTGAAGCACAACCCTTATGTGTCGTTTATGATCCTCTTTGGCATTGGAGTGCTCTAATATATCATCCAGAAACAAGGAACCCAAACATAGTTGGAATACACCATTCATCAACTTCCTAAATACGGCTATGGACTGGTCATCCCAAAGGACATCACAAGCGACTCATAGTGCCCACACCTCGTCCGAACAACTATCTTAGGAATGTCAGAAGCTCGGATGTGTAGTTGATGATGTTCGGATCTCAAAAATTTTGAAAAATATAGTTGCACCCTAAAGCTGGTCAAAAGTCATCCATTATAGGGAGAGGATACTTGTTCTTTACTGTTACTTTGTTCAACTGTTTTTGATCAACACACATTATCATAGAACTATCATTTCCCTATCAAACAAAATAGAGTACCCTATGGAGATACACTCCGACGTATGATCCTCTTACTCAAGAGATCTTGAAGTTGCTCCCTAAGCTCCTTCAATTCAACCATATTGTTCGAAACCTTATACTGGACATACCTCATCTAATTTCATCTACACCCAAGCCATTTCAAATTAAAGGAAAATCCAATGTTGACCACACATCCATATATTAAACTCATTACCTCTAAATTGGGTCGAACTTCAAACTATGCAACGTATCGAAACCCACAACAACTACACACGATATGAACAGAAAGAGCAAGAGGAAATTTTCTAACAGTCTTCGTAGCCTCCCAAGGATAACTAACAGACATCTCCGCACCGATCCTTAAGGCTCTACTCGACTGGGCTTGTACGCATGTGAGACTTATGAACCTGGGGCTTTGATGGCAATTGTCATGACCCGAAATTCAGGCATGATGGCACTCACCTAACCCACCAAGGCGAGTCAGCCTAACACTTACTAATCCAAATATAACAATAATTGTGAAAGATGAATAGACTAATACAACAGTTAATCATATGAATATCAAACTACAACTATCCCAAGGACAGGTGTCACACGTACAAGCTTCTAAATATAGAATTCTCGAATAAAATACATGTAGCAAATGTCTAGTTCTCAAATAGAACATAACATAATAATGGATTCCTTAAAGGTTTGTTAAATACATAAGCAACTATCTTAAGAATAATCCAGAAGCTCGATCCTGTAATGAGAAAAGTCTGACCAGAGGGATCGGGCTCGTATCCTACAAAATGTAGCGACATGACCCTCCAATCATAGTATCCATCGCGGCGTGCGACACAACTCTCAAATCTAGTATCTGTCGCGGCGTGCGACACGTCCCTTGAATATGGTACATCCTCTTTAATTCTCATTCTTTTTTAGTCCACAAAATACTTGACATAAAAGTCAATGCAAATAGGCATGTTTACACAATAATGAAAAAATGTCTTATTTTAATACAATGCACAGTTCACAACAACATAGTTCGGTACAACATCAACACTAACTCAATACCTCAAATTAATTCTCAAGACCTCACACAAGAAGTACAAGATTCTATAAACTTAACAAATGTTAAGAAATTCACTTGCCTTATATAAAGTCTCGAATCACGTGAATTCTGAGCTTTTCCCTTTTGACGACACTCCAATTCACCAAGATCTATTCAAATATAGCATCATAATTATATAATGAATCTAACGACACTCAATTAATTTGGGTGAAAAGGATAAAACGGTCCAAAAATTTCATCGCTAGAAAAATACCATCGAAATTTGAAAATATACATGAAAATATTTCCCAAGTGATAAGGAATTCAATGGCGAAAACCAATTCTAATACGAAGCTAATATGAGGAAGAAATCACCTGTTAAAATTTTCAAAATATATTAAAAATGCAACAGTAAGATCATGAATTTTACCTCAAAGTACGCACCAAAATCAATTTTTGAACTCCCACGATGTTCTCCTCGAAAAAATATATAATTTAGCCTTTTGAATCGCTCAAATCCGAACAAAATTGAGAGAGAAAACGTTGGTTGAAGTTTGAGAAAAGTTTGCAATCTTGCTGCATAATTCTGCAACTTTATTAGGTTGGAAACTGGGTCTGCCACGTGGCAGGACCTCATTAGGCCACGTCTTCCGCCTGTCTCAGCAATTTCAGCAATATGTGAAACTTAAATTCAATGTTTTGGCTTCATTTAGAGTCGGAAAAATATACTTCATATATGAAATCTGATTATAAAGGATATTCCGGACTCACTGGTGAAGTCAAAATTCTCATGGGAGATTGTTTTATTCCAATATGGGTCCCATTTCTCAATATCAAAAACTATCGAAGAGACCAAAACACCACTAAAAGCCTTGGGAATTGAGAGAAAGGTCCTTCTCTACCAAACTCGACGTTCTAGATCCAATGAAAATATCATAATTTGCAATTGAGGCCTCCTTGACCCAAAACCTGAGAAAGCTCATTTAACTAGTTTCGAACTCAACAACTCAAAATACCTCTAAAAATCAGAACCATTTCTAGCGGTTCGGCCATATGGAACTATTGAAATTTTTATAATTCCAATTCGAGCTTCCAAACCCCGACTGTTGACTGAAGTCAAACTTTGGCTCCGGTAACAACTAAAAATGCAACTTCTGATCTAAAATCTTCATTTTAACTCCAAATTAAGTTCTGCAAGTTTTCTAGACCAGATTCGGCATTCTGAGCTGATGGAATATACAATATCATGATCCGATAATTGAAACTCAAAACGGCCAGAAAACTCAAATTTTTGCAACTTAAGCCTTTAAAAACTCTTTCATTTGCAAAACTCAAGCTTATCACCATACTTTCGAAATTTGACTTTTAGCATTAGCCAATAATGACTCAAGGCAACTTTTAAGAAGGACAAAAAATAATAATTTGACTGAAAATACCAAAAATGACCTTCAAGGTCATTATAGGGGATTACTGAAAAGTGTTGAAAGCCTGGTTCTGTTCTTTGTTTTGTGTGTTATGTTTAGAGTTAACCGCTGTTGTTGAGTCATAGTCACTGTATACTGCCCCTTTCTTTCCCAGAACATGAACAAGAGAGAACACTTTACCGTTTTGTTTTTTTCTTTAATCAGTGGCCGATTCATTCTGTTTGGTAGCAACATAGCGAGTGTCAGTTGGTTTAATGAGCTAGGAGACTTATTTGTTATGAACCTATTTGGCTCTTGCTCCTTAGTTGTTTATGTTGTCATATCAAATCTGAATGAGTTCATGTTTGTTAAAACATAGATTTCTTGATCAGAACTCTTATCTCAAGCTCAAATATATTCATTTTATTTTGCGTTTACATTTGCCATTATTATGTCATCCCTCGTTTTGGTCTATTGGAAGGGTTAACTTTATCACCTTGAGTAGGGGTATGTCCGAATAGAATCTTATTATTTTGAACTCGTCTGGCCGCATTATTTTTGAGACAAGATTTGTTTAAATAGTGTTCTAATTCTCATGATAGTCTCTGGAAGGTCATGTTCTTGTAAAATCTTTTAAATGTTATGCTCTCATTTTAAGATTTGGATAGTATGCACCTATCCTCATACTTATGCTAGTGGATTGAAGTGCTGCAAGTTTTTTTTTTAAAATTCAAGTGGCGTCTGCAATTTAATTTGAGCTTATTCCTTAGTGTATTAATTCTCTTCCTTTTCTCTATGGTATAAAACTGGGTTCATGGGTCTAATGGCCTCCTTCCTTGCATTTCTGTCGGTCCATGGAGGCCCAGGTCCTTTTTCTCGAGTCAGCTCCGTGGTCCACTGGTCGGAAGCAGAAATACATGTGTCGGAAGATATATATATGGTTGTATACACAGCATATATATGTTGGATATACAAGAAGATATACACTAGTATACAGTGTATATAGCAGGATATGGGCTAAAAGCCCAATTTAGCAGGCAGGCAGCAGCTGGAAATTTTGATGGGTCTGGCAAGCTCAAAACTTAGAAATTAAGACAAGTTGATGAATTGAGCCTGCCAAGGCCCAATTGTTTTTATTATTATTATTTTCTATTTGTTGTATTTTGAATGATAGTTGTTATTTTATGTGCTAACTCTAACATTTATTGTATTATTATTATTTGTATATTGTATTATTATTATTTGTTTATTAATCTAATTATTTCCTCAACATGTCTCCATTTATGTTAATTTCAATTTTAATGATTTTCTTAGTGTTAGAATCATTTCTAGAATTTACTCTTAGTAAAATTGTTGCATACTTGGTCCAAGTATTTGTCAATTGTCTTTGCATTAACCCATTTTCAAACCTAATTTTGCAAAATTACTGTATCTTTTCTATTTAGTCAATTCTTTAAAATTTAGTCAATATTTTGCAAACTTAGTCAAGTCACTTTTCAAACTTAGCCAACTTTTTTAAAGATTTAGTCAACCCTTTAGTCAAACTTCCTAATTGTTGGTCAACCGCTAGTTAGCGGCCATTTTGAGTGATTAGCTTCTTTTTAAAATGGAAATTAAACTCGAACCCTCTCTTTAGTATTTTAAAAAAAAAATTCTGTTAAATCTTTTCAAATGTTTTATTAGTTTTCTAATTATCCTTAAAATTAGGTGGTGACTCTTTATAATTTTGGGAATTTGATTTATATTTATTTAATTTAAGTATGAATCTTATTTTCGAAAAGTCAAAGTCATTTTTTTGAATTAACACCTATTACCCCTTGCCCCCCCCTCCAAGCTTATTTTTTTGTAATTTAATGCCCCTTATTTGCCTACGTGACATGTGGGGTCTGCACCTGTATTATACACAATATAATTTAGCTTGTTAGGTGTGTTAAGTAGGCAAATAAGGGGTATTTAATTACGAAAAATAAGTTAGGGGAGTAATAGGACCAAGTTAAAGTTTAAGTGTGTCTATGGGATTTTGGTTATAGTTTGAAGGGGTACTTGTGCATTTTCCCTTATTTATTTATTGTTTATTTTATTTTTGTCATTTCTTGCATAGAATACCTTCCGCCAATTGGCAATATTTTATTTCTTACTTATATGATGTTTATGTTGGTCGCAGCCGTTGAATCCAAATTGCTTATCGGGGTACCTGACGAAGTGAGTTGACCTCAAGGGGTCAACGGTCGTTATCTTCCCTAGCCCTAGTATTCAAAGCTCACTCTTAGTAAATTTATGCTGGAGCGGAATTAAATATCTCATTTAGGTTCATTTTGTCTAAATTGACCCGATGTTTATGATGTGAGTCTATAGAACATCGCCTTGTATCTAATTGAAAAAATATATATGTCGGGTTGTCTGTACCAGTGCCCTTTAGGTTTTAGGATTTTATTGTTTGTAGTTTAGTTCATTTTGTTGTAAAAATAAATAGTTTAGAGTTATACCCCTGCGTGGGAATTATTTTTGTTTGTATACTCTTTTCCCTTATTTTGTATCCTCATTTATTTTATTCATATGATTTGTATAATGTATTTTTAGGGGGTAATAGGATGTACAAACGACGTACACATTTTTTAATATTTAGGTTTATTATGATGCATTATACATTATTCATTTACGTAAAGATTACATAATTTGTAAAGATTACAAAAGACTATGATTTAACCACCCTATACCATCCGAGGAGGCGAATGTTGTGGCTGACGCCTTGAGTAGGAAGACTTCTAGCATGGGAAGTCTAGCCACCATTCGAGTAGAGGAGCGACCTTTGTTCAGGGATGTTCAGCGTCTAGCGAATGGCCTAGTCAAGTTATAACTTTCTGACGAGGGTGGCGTACTTACCTTTCTTGAGGCTCGTTCTTCCTTGATGGACCAGATTTGAGAACATCAGTTTGAGGATGATAAGTTACGCCTCATCAAAGATAAAGTGACCAGAGGAGAGGCTAAGGAGGCAATGCTCGATCCTAATGGTGTTCTAGGGATTGAAGGACGAGTCTCTGTGCCTAAGGTAGGTGATTTGATTGGATTAATTCTTGAGGAGGACCACTGTGCTTGTTATTCCATTTCCAGGAGCAGCGAAGATGTATCATGACCTAAGTCAGCACTATTGGTGGTGTGGTATGAAGAAGGATATTTTAGAGTTTGTGGCTAAATGTTTGACTTATCAGTAGGTTAAGTGTGAGAACCAGCAGCCTGGAGGTGAGTTCTAGAGGCTGCCCATTCCTGCATGGA
>JAOTQR010080146.1:0-10070 GCA_025774065.1 Solanum ossicruentum
ATTAAGATGCTTTCTGGAGTCATAGGGTCATCTTTGAGCTATAAAGACCCTGTTTTGATGCTAGTCTCATGCTTCCGTTTAAGGTTTTATTGTGTTTGGTCTATTTCAAACTTTTCCAGTCAAGCAAGGTCTCAAATGGTCGTTTCTCTTTTAGTTTCATGCTCTAACAGTCACATCTTCAATGCTAGTTTGAGTCCTTGACAAAAGTAACGTTGGTACATGATTTGTGATGTTTTCTTTTTTTGTTTTCATGAATGGCTTCGAATTCGTAAAAGTGATGCCACTTTTAATAGTCAGCTCTGTTGGTTTCTGGTTTGAAGTTTCTTCCCTCTTCAAGGGTAATTTTGGTCATTTTCTTCTCAGTTTCTTGACTTATATTGATGGTTTGAGTTGTGGCATTATGTTATAAGGTTCCTGGTTTTTGGTTGAAGATTTTCGAATGTTGTTGCCATTTAAGCTGTCGTGATTCCTTTTATGTTCATGTGGGTCTAATTGGAAGATAAAATCGTGTTTCGGTCTAATTCTAGAGTCTTAAGTTACCAGCTATTGAGTGAGTTCATGAATGTTCAAGTTCCAATTTTAATTGTACTCTTCTTCTGAAATTTCCTAGTCAACTTGGGGATAATGTGTGGCTTGGTTACATGATATAGTCGACACCAGTTTCCATTAAAATGAAGAGGTGTTTAAATCTATTTACTTTGATGACTTCCTGAGATTCTATTCTATCATAAATAAACTGAAAATCCAGTTCTTTTGGACCTCTGTTTTCCTTAAAAAAAAGAGAGGGGGGGGGGGGAAGAGAATGGTTATATGTCTGTCTCCCTTTTCTTTCTCATAAATCTGAGCTACTAGGTATGTTGCAATTGTGTAGCTCTAAGTCATGTCAAATTGAGCTCCCATTTTGTTTTAACGTACTGAGAACATCCTTGTTCTGTAGACCCTTTTTTATTTCCAAAACATGTAATGTTTAGGTCTCAAACTCTCTTGTTTGGTGTCTGTATGCTTCTTGTTTTGTTACATGAATTAGGACTCTTTTGTTTGCTCAGTTTATGCCCTTGGTGTATTAGTTGTTTAAACTCCGTACTTACTTGAGTTTCCCGTTCTCCTTTCCATTGTGCATTTTCTTTGTTTTCTGAAGACTAGTCTTCTATATTTTACTCTTAAATCTTGTTGCTACTTGCTGAGAATGCTAACAACAGTGCACCTACATATCTCTATATTAATATACCTTTTTCTTATTAAGTGTTTGAAATTATTATTTATGTGTTTTACTTGTTTTTGTTACATGTGAATCATTTTGGAGTCTTAAATGAGCTTTCTCCTATCGTTTATACTTTGTTGAGCCATGGAGGCCCAACCTTCCTCTTTGAGTCAGCCCAATTCGCGCAAAGAAGTAGTCTCTTCGCTTTGAAGAACATTATGCAGGTTTTTGGAAGTCAAAATCATGGTGTATACACTGATATACACTAGTATACAGTGTATACAGCAGGAACATGGGCCGAAGCCCTCTGATAACTGCTGGCAGGTTGGGAACTAGAATACAGGTCATTGGGAGCTAAAAGTCAGTGTGTATACACTGGTATACAGTCTGTATACATCCTAGGAATACAAGCAAGAAGATGGGCCAACAGCTCAAGGAGGCAGCAACAGCTAGGCAGAATTGAAGGGTTAAGTAGGCCCAAAATTTAGAATTAGGACAGGTTTTGAGGATTGGGCCTACCGAAGCCCAGTAGTTTAGTCTCTTTATTATTTTATCACTTTGCTATATTATTTTATATTTCGTGATATTTGTCTAACACTAACATTATTTTTTATTTGTATTATTTTCTTGTTATTAATCTAATTAATTGCCTCAACATGTCTCCATTTATGTTAATTTCCATTTTTATGATTTTCTTAATGTTAAAACTTTTCCTACAATTTATTTTGGCAAAACTCTTGAAAAATTGGTTCAAATATTGGTCAATCTTTGTAAATCTAGTCAATTTTGCAAAAAATAGTCAATTCTTTCAAATTTAGTTAATATTTTACAAATTTAGTCAACTGTTGCAAAATAGTTTTAAGTGTTAGCCAACTTTCAAACCTAGTCAATTTTTAAATTTAGTCAATTTTTCAGACTTAGTCAACTTTTCAGATTTAGTCAACTTTCTCAAAGTTAGTTAATTTGTGAAATTTAGTTTAAATTTTCAAAGTTAGTCAACTTTCTAATTGTTGGTCAACCGCAAGTTAGTAGCCATTTTGAATGATTAATTTCTTCTCAAAATGGAAATTGAACTCTTATCTCTCTATCGCAAATTGTAAAACTTTTCTGTTATATTTTAAAATTGAAAATAGGTTTCTTAATTTTCCTTAAAATTAAGTGGCGACTCTATTCAATTTCGGAAATTTGGTTTATACTTAAATTAATTGAGTATTAAATCATATTTTTTAAAATTCAGAGTTCTTTTTTTTAATTAACAGAAATGACAACTCTGCTGACCCCACGTGCGGGATTTTACTGGGTATGTTGTTATTGTTGTTGTTGGCAACTCTGCTGGGGATTAATTATGTTCTAACCATTAGATTATGACTTGTTTGACTAACGATTCGGCTTTGTAATAATTAGTAAATTTACTTTCTTATTTGCACATTATATGTTTAAATTTCATACTTTAATTGTTCTTATCTGTTCATGGCATATTTCTGCCAACCGCCAATTAGAATTACATTAGGATAAGGGCGATTATGTGGTTATCCACGACTGTCCCTTCAAAAAAATCCTTAATATTTCTTTAGAAATAGTAAATGGGTAGTTGGTCTACGGTCATTCCAACGTCATTTACTATTTCACCCTGAAGTTTGTCCAACTCGGGTCCCAGGTCAAAATTGAAACCAATTCTTAGTCAACCTAAGATAGAGCAAAACCAAATCCCTACTTCTAAGCATTGGCCTAAGGCGACCCAACACGTAAGGTGTGTTGGGCCTATTAGAACGACCACCTTGAGTCCACAGTGGCCTTGGCCTAAATGGACGATCATGCTTATGTGTTTATATTTGAAGGATGTATATGTTATTTGCCTATGCTTCATCCCTCGGGGTTGAGAGTTCATTTTAATAGCATATTTTAATCAAAGAAGGTTGTCTACAAGGCATTACATTCAAAGACGTTCAGAGTTAATGAGAGGTCCAAGAAGAAGAAACCTTCCACGAAGATTTAGTTTTAGACAGTACCCCTACGTGGGATTGATTTTTGTACTCCCCATTCCCCATATTATGTATCCCCATTCAGTCTATTCATAAAGCTTGTATAAACATTTTGGGGCAATGGAACATTTAAAATTTTGTATACATCCTTCAAATTGCCAGGCCTGCCCTTGGCACAAAAGGGTCAGATATCTATTTAGAATGCGCAATATCTGTTTACGTGCTATATTTTATAATTGTTTATGTGATTATGTTGTTTTGTTTAAAGACTTCTAGTCCACTTCTTTTCGAAAGTTTCTAGAATCCCCTAAGCACTTAAATCAAGTCACTATCGAAAAATTCATCCAAATACTCTTTGAGTCTTAAGTTTCTAGACAAAATCGAAATCCACTCTCAAAATTCTAAAATTTTACTCTGTCATTTGAAAGGAGGTGAATTTTCCATTTCAATTCGAAAAAGATTTAAGCTAGCCGAACTACATAGGGCCTGATTTCTCCTTCGTGAGATAAGTAGGCAGCCTTTCAAGGCTCAGCCCCTCATTTTAGAAAAGCTTATTATTTTTTTCTCCTTCATCCTTACTTACAAAGGAATCATCAATTTCAAAAGATGCGAGGAAATATTGTCAAAACATCCCCCAATTCACAAATCTTGAATTTAAATAGGCAACATTTTGCCTATTTAGTCATTTTTCTATATTCGTGGGTTAGTATGTCTTTGAACAATGCAACTATTATGTGTGTATTCTTCTGTGTGTTATTTTGCATTATTTAGTATGAACAAGGACTAACACATTTATCTTTTGAGTTATTTTTCATTTGATAGGTACTTAGAATTGATCTGTGTTGAGAAAATGACTGGACATGAATTACCTGGGATGCCTGTGCCCATAAGAAATCGCGGAGCCACCCATTAATAGTAATAGAACTCTGTGCAAAGTTTCCTCCCATGATATGAGTTACTACCCCTTGATCACTTACACTGCCCCAAACATCTGACTGCATTTTTTAACTGAAATGAAATATTACTACTGAAATAAAATTGTACATCTAGAATAGTCCTAAGAAGATATGATCCCAGGCCGATACTTGACATATACCCCCATACTTCATGAGGTTTAAGAATTCAAAGATTCCTTCCCTGACCAAAGTCTGTCAAAAGGGAAAGAAAAACTGACTGAAAATAGTGAGGACATTGATTCAACTAAAGTTAAGGTGATGGACTCTGCAATGGCTGAACAGAACAAGTTGATTGCACAACTGATGCAACAAATTGCCGAAATAAGGGTTGAGATACAAAATACTCAAGATTCAGCGAATCTAACTGCCACCGCTAATACACATGCTCTAGATGATGAAATACCTCCATTTCATTTTCCTTCTCCGAATCCAACTACCGAACATGCTCCAAAAGATTCAATTGTTATTCCTATCCAAAAGACTCCCATCATCGACTTAACCACTCCTAAGCTCCATCATGCCAGCACACCACACCAAACACTACCTCCTCTTCAAAGCCTAAATTCTACAACCCTCAAAGATATCCATCTGCATACCAGAATCCTGATCCAAACGTTCAAAATCCACCAACTACTCAACCCATATCCCTAAAAGTCCTTTTCATATTCCAAAACTATCGAAGCATACGTTCCCTTCATCCCATACTCCAACCCTTATGAGGAGAAGGAGAAGATATGGAAGGACAGGGAGGAGATGGCCAAGTTGGACATAAGGGAAGAAATTGCAAAGAGTATGAAGCAATTTCACTATGCACCAGATGTTGTAGGACTGAAGTATGAGGATCTGTGCATTCATCCCGATCTAAACCTCTCAAAAGGGTTTAAAATATGAAGTTTGATACTTTCAATGGAAATGGAAATCCTCTGGCCCATCTGAGAGCATATTGTGATCAACTTGTAGGTGTTAAGAAAAATGAGGCATTACTAATGCAACTTTTCAACCAAAGCCTGAGCGGGGAGACCTTGGAATGGTTTGCCTCCCAATAAATGAACTGGTGGTCTAGTTGGAATGTTTTGGTCCATGACTTTATTGAAAGATTTTCTTACAACATTGAAATTGCTCCTGATCAATACACTTTGGAGAAAATCAAACAAAAATCTACTAAGAGCTACCGAGAATATGCTTACCATTGAAGGAAAGAGGCTACAAAGGTTAGACCTCCTATGATCGAGCAAGAGATCAGTGAAGCCTTCCTATGCATTCAAGGGCCGGAGTACTTTGATAAGATGTTACCTCTTATGGGAGCAAAGTGTGGCAAAATAGTTAAAGTTGGCAAGGCTATCGAATACACTCTTTGGACAGGAAAAATCGCCCTAATAACTACTCAAAGAGAACCTTCAATTCTATCGAGGAAGAGGAAAGGTATTTCTCCTATTTCATCTGAACCAAGATCAAAACATGTCAAATTCAATAGTCAAAAGCATTCACTATCCAATACCTATCCCCAAGATCCACAAAATTCCTACCCAGTTTTTCCCGTCCAATCGAACTTCCAGGCTCCACTATTAATTTAACAAAATATCCCTCTAAATTTTCAAGCTCCATGGCCAAATTACCAGAATATCTCTCCAAATGTCCAAGCTCTATTGTTAAATTACCAAAATGTCCCTCCAAGCTACCAAATTCCACAATATTCAAAGTCTCAAATGTCAGCACCTACTTTCCAAAGTCCCCCAAACTACTGTCAGGTACCTCTATCTTCAAGAAGTAATTGCAATATTTCTCGTCCAAATCTTGTGAAGAGAACTCCTCGAGTCTATACTCCTTTGGTTGAAAGTCGAACCCAACTTTATGAAAAATTGAAAGAAGTAAGCATGCTCCATCCTATAAAAGGAAGACCAGTCAATACTTTGGAAAAACTTTATAGAGCAGACCACAAAAGGCTTATCATTCAGGAGCTGTGGGACATACCACTGAGAATTGCATCAACTTGAAGAACAAAATTTAGGACTTGATTGATCAAATGGTCGTCACTTTTCAGACTATTATTCTTAGTGTCAATAGTAATCCTCTGCCTCATAATCTGCAGGTGACTATTAATACGATGAAAGTCAATAAAGATTGGTGTATGGAGAAAGTTGTAATTCTAGCGAACTCTGGCCATTGTGAGAAAATTATAGCCTCTTTAAGAAAAATAGAGAAATCTGAATTTTTGGTCATCATACCTTACCAAGGTTCTGCTTTGACGCTTGAGTAAAAGAATGAGGTCGATTGCACTTTGCCACAATCATTACCTTGCTTACACTAGTCTTTGCCAGTGCAAAATCATGACAAGGACAATGATCTATGGGAAGGAATCTGGAATTTGTTCAAAGGAGATGATGTTGCACTAATCGAGACACTAGGCGGTACACGACACTGAGTCTCGAGAGCAAATGATTAATTAGACATCCACTATGCTTCTGATTCTTCGCTTATCTTGATAGATAAAGACATCTTTTTATATTACTTCAAAATTGGTGGTAGTCCAAAGAGGCTCGAGGCCCACCTTTTATATCCTTTTACTTCGTTATGCTTATTGCCCTGTGGCTATGACAAAATTTCTTTTTCTTTCTTTCTTTCTTTCTTTCTTTCAGATAAAAGTTCCTTTATTAACAAAACTTTACTCGCTTCAACTTTGCTATTTAACGATGGTTGTATATGATTTTAGTAAAAGAATTTTAAACCCGTCATATTATGTCATGTCATAAGATGAATGAACAAAATTAGGTGAATATTGATGAAGTGTTCCAAGAGTATGGTGAAGAGATTGTGATATCTGAGTTATTTGTCAAAATTGAAACAACTAAAGCTTGAAACTGAAAATCTGAGAAGATAAAAATACCAGAGAAGTCAGACAGTATTCATTTGATAAGAGACTAGAAAGGAAAAACTCATCAACCTATCGAAGAGTACATTAACATATTCACTAGGTCATACAACGATGTGTCAGGATTTAGCACAAACATCGCCCACCGCAACGTGACGATCAACTAATATGCTATCAAGAGACACTATGTCTAGAGATTCAGAGTTTTCTTTTATCCTTTTTCCTGTAATTGCATAATTTTCTTATAATTATTTCTATCTTTGTTATCAGATTATTCTCCTTTGTAACGAACTACATTTTACCTGAATTCTCAAGAATGAGATACGTAAGCGGCCTATGTCGGCCTCGGCCATCCCATTATCCTTTTTTATTCCTTTGCTTTTGAACTATGTTTGACATGAATTCTCAAGAATGAGATACGTAGGCAGCCTATGTCAGCCTCGGCCATTTAAATATGGTATTTTCTCTACCTCCCGAAAGGGGAACTACGTTTAACCTGATTCCTGCTTCAATGGGATACATAGGCACCACAACGGCTCGGTCATACTCCCATAAAGGAACCCGGGAAAGATTTTTTTAGAAGGAATTCAAAACTTCTAAGCAAGAAGGTCCATCTCCGATAAGTCATAATTCAAGGCACATCAGAAATTTCAGCTGGGACATCTAACAAGCTAGTGATTCATTATGAAATTTAGCTGGGACAGAAACTTTTGAGCTCGTCCTAAAAAATTTCATCAAGTGTCGTCAAAAGTCTGAAAGCAACCTTGAAGATCTTCAATCGGATCACAAATTCAAAAATAACTATGATGCATCAAGAAAGCCATGTTAGAAGACGAACATGTTCATTTAAGCTTTATATAACATGACATTGACAGTAATTTTTTATCAAAGTTATTTTTCAACAGTTATTCTTTTTAAAATAGTTTTGCATTTCATCTGATGTCTATTAAGAAAAGGGAGATTAAAGAAATCAATTGGAGATAACAAGTTAAGGGATAATCAATCAAACACAACAGGATGGGGAGTAGATCGAGGAATCAACACAAATTAATTCGGTTTTTCAAACTAAGAAATTTTCTGTGGGTGTAGGAAAAATCTGTACAGGTCTTATTTAAAAGGGGTCGACCGAGACATAAACAGTTTTGTCTCACTCAAATCCCCAACAATCCATCACATTTTATTTTCAAATTGCCGAGAAGGTCATTTCATCATTCATTACTGAGAGGGCCATTTCATCTTCAATTGCCGAGAGAGCCATTTTATTTTCAACCTGTCAAGAGGTTCATTTCATCATTCATCGCTGAGTAGGCCATTTCATCATCCAGTGCCGAGAGGGCCATTTTACTTTCAAGTCATCGAGAGGGCCATTGCATCTTCAATTGTCGAGAGGGCCATTTTATTTTCAAGCTGCCAAGAGGGCTATTTCATCAAACTGCTGAGAGGCCCATTTCATTATTCAAGCTGCCAAAAGGGTCATTTCATCATTCATTACCGAGTGGGCCATTGCATATTTAATTGCCAAGAAGACCATTTTTTTTCAAGTCACTGAGAGGTCCATTTCATCATTCAAGCTACCAAGAGGGCCATTTCATCATTCATTGCCGAGAGGGCTATTGCATCTTCAATCGCCAAGAGGCCATTTTACTTCCAAGTCACCAATAGGGCCATTTCATCATTCATTGCCAAGAGGACCATTCCCGAGAGGGCCACTGCATCTTCAATTGTTGAGAAGGCCATTTTATTTTCAAGTCACCAAGAGTGCCATTACATCTTCAATCGCCAAGAGGGCTATTGCATCTTCAATCGTCGAGAGGGCCATTTTATTTTCAAGCTGCCGAGAGGGTCATTTCATCATTCATTACCGAGATGGTCATTGCATTCTCAAGCTGCTAAAAGGACCATAACGTTCACCACATATTCAAGAAAGACATCATCATTCATTACCGAGAAGACCACCATCATGATTACATCATATCGACTCATTATCTATCATGTAGAAAAAAGAATATATGCCGAACATGGTAAAAGATATCATCCCTAATTTAAGTTATTGGTTTTTACTAACATTTTGGCTTAGTTATACCGAGAGCATCCAAAAGAATGAATTCTCAAAATAAACCACAGGTGTGAACATCATCAAATAGGATGCAGCACAATGTGGAAATTTTTCTTAGCAGCGAACTGGGATATAGTCTGAAGAGGGGCGTCAAACTCTTCGGACATGAGCTGAGAAGTGACTCCCACCACAATCCAACCACACCCCTGTAACACACCACATATTACAATACTAGTACTATGCAAATAAAACATGATATGGTTTGGTCAATTTAGTGCCCATTTTAAAAAGTGCTTGTATCTTATGTTAGAGGGTGATATGTGCATCTAACGCTTAAGAGGATCGATTGCATACAAATTTTATGTCAAATTGAGGAGATCATGGCCCTAAACAAAGTGAGAGAATTGAGGTTCTTCGAGGTCTCAAGAAGCTAGCAGGTGAATCACCTATTTTCTTAGCTTAAATTTGCTAGTTAAACGGAGACGAGGCCCGATGTCAAATTTGTTCAAGTCCGATTATGAATAAAGTCTGTGTTAAGAGTGCAACTTTAGCCTGTGTTTTATCATCATAAATGGACAATACTTAAAGCCAAAGATGAATGATAAAAGGGCTCAAGTACATCACAACCCACTTAACTAATTGGGCCCAAACTAAGTGAAGAGGAATTAGAAAATGGACAGCCAAGGCCCATCAACTTTGAGACCCATTTAGGCCCAAGTGTGAGGGCCAAGCTGCTGCATCACTAGCTTATTAATATGTGGTCAAAATCTCAAGAGAAATTCAGCCAAAGAGACCCTTTAAAAAGGGCTCAAAAATATCCCCTTAAGTCATTTCACTTTGGAACAATTTTCAGCTTTCCTAAAGACTCTTTTTTTCCCTTTACTTCACTTTACAAGGCAACCAATACAAACCTCGAGGGTTCTTGAAGGAAAATTGAATATTGAAGGCTAAGGTAAGTGGAAATATCCATGTATTTGTTATACTTTTCCCATGACAAACAAGAAAT
>JAOTQR010080147.1:0-10070 GCA_025774065.1 Solanum ossicruentum
TATTCTTAGACAGTAGTTATAGAGGCTTCATGGATATAGATAGATGATGGCTTATGTTAGGGTTTCTTTTCCCCTATTTCCATCTTTATATTGAGATTGTTCCTCTATTCTTATTTCATGTGTTAGATATAGATGATGAGTATTATAGCCCACTGATAGCTTGATTTTCTTTAATATCTTCCACTAATCAATTGACTGAACGAATGCGATGAGACTAGGTGGTTCAGTTGGAGGCTAACAATAGTCTCCGAGTGCCAGTTATATCTAGGGTACCCTGCCGGGGCATGACAAACTTGGTATCAAAGAACAGAGTCCATGTGTCCTAGGGAGTCTATAAAGTCGTGTCTATTAGATTCTTTTTTATTGGTGTGTTGTGCACCACACTTCATAAGAAGGAAGCTCTAAGACATTAGAAAGTGTTACCCTTCTTCTATGATCTGAATTCGTGCGATGGAGTTTAACTCTATGAAAAATCTTATCTTAATTAATGTGTTCCATGTGTTCAGAAAATGCCACCAAAGAAACCAACTACTCAAAGATATGCCTCAGCCCCTGCTGCTAAGAATGCCTAACTAGACGTCCCGGTTCAGACAGAGGCAAGGAGATAGGGACGCCTGCTAGGACTGTTGAGGTCCCATAGACACCCCCT
Source organism: Solanum ossicruentum (assembly GCA_025774065.1). Lineage (NCBI taxonomy): Eukaryota > Viridiplantae > Streptophyta > Magnoliopsida > Solanales > Solanaceae > Solanum > Solanum ossicruentum. Next base: position 650 of record JAOTQR010080147.1, read on the forward strand.
GAGTTCCCACTACCGAGGCAGAGTTTAGGGGAGCCATCACCATACTACCTCAGTTACTGGCCTCCCAGGGTAACAATCGAGGTCCTCAGGCTCCTAGTTCTAGCTCACAAGGGTCCTCAGCTGCAATCCAACTAAGTGATTTCTTGAGGATGAACCCGCCAGTGTATATGGGGTCGAAGGTTGAAGAGGACCCACATAATTTTATTGCTGAAGTGTATAAGGTCCTGAAAGCTATGCACGCAAATGATATTGAGGAAGTTGAGCTTGCTTCCTACCAGATGAAGAATGTGGTTAATGTTTGGTATAACACATGGGAGGATAGTAGAGGTGAGAATGCAGAAACTTCAAAATGGGAAGAGTCTGAAGCTGCTTTCCTTGACCATTTCTTTCCTCAAGAGTTGAGGGAGGCGAAGGTGGATGAGTTCACGAACTTGAAGCAAGGAGGGATAACAGTTAAGGAATACAACCTTAAATTCATTAAGTTGTCCAAGTATGCTGTGGAGATGGTGAAAGACATAAGGGTTAGGATGAGGAAGTTCGTGTCCGGCTTAAGCAGACATGTGCAGAAGGAGTACAAAGTAGCTTTGTTGATCCCCAGCATGGATATATCCAGGATTATGGTGTATGCCCAACAGATGGAGGAGGATAAGAGGAGAGACAGAGAGGAGCAGATGAACAAAAAAGCAAAATCAGCTAGGCATGAGCCTAGCCAGCAGAGATAGAATAAGGGTGACAAGTGTTATTTTCACAAAGATCATCTCACTATGCACCCTCTGTAGTGAGTTCGCCCATCCAGCCAAATAGGTATGATCAGAACCCTCAAGGTTATCAAAATTTCAGGGCTCAGGATACACAATCTCAAGCTAGTGTGAACCAAGGTGCGAGGGGAAAGCCACCTTGTGACAAGTGTGGTAAGCTTTATTTGGGTGAGTGTCATGTAGGTAAGGGACGTATGCTATTCATGTGGATAGACTGGTCACTTCCAGTTTGAGTGCCCAAAGAGGAGACGAGGTGAGGGGAGCAGCAGACCACATTCAGCACCCCAACTGGTAATTATCAGAGGGGTACTACTACGGGCACAGGAGACAAGATGAACAGTCTTTATACTATGGCAATCAAAAGGATCAGGAGGCTGCACCAGATGTTGTTATGGGTATGTTTTGAGTTTTTACCTTTGATTGTTATGCATTACTTGATCCGAGTGCCACCTTGTCTTTTGTGACTCCTTATGTGTCTAGTAAGCTTGGGATTCTTCCAGAGTGTTTGCTGGAACCTTTTGTTATATCTACTCCTACTGGTGAGTCTATCTTAGCTGAAAGAGTCTACAGGAGTTGTATAGTGTCCATTTATCATAGAGATGCCTTAGCTGACTTGGTAGAATTGGAGACAGTTGACTTTGATGTGATATTTAGCAAGGATTGGCTTCATGCCTGTTATGCTGCTGTTGACTATAGAACCTGAATTAAGTTTCACTTTCCTAGTGAGCCTATTCTAGAGTTGAAATGGAGTTCTGTTGCACCTAACGGAAAACTCATTTCTTATATTAGAGCCAGAAAGTTGATCTCTAAAGGTTGTTTTATCACCTCGTGCGAGTTAAGGCTGATGATGTTGAATCTTTTACTCTTGAATCAGTCCGGGTTGTGAATGGGTTTCCTGAAGTGTTCCCTGATGATCTGCCTAGAGTCCCTCCTAGCAGGGGGATTGACTTCAGGATTGATATTCTCCCCGAGATCCAACCCATTTCACTTCCACCTTATAAAATGGACTCTACTGAGTTGAAAGAATTGAAGGAGCAATTAAAAGACTTGTTAGAGAAAGGTTTCATAAGGCCTAGTGTTTCTCCTTGGGTTGCTCCTGTCCTATTCTTTCATAAGAAAGAGGGATCTATCAGAATGTGCACAGACTATCAACAACAAAATAAGGTCACGATAAAGAATAAGTATCCTCTTCCCAGGATAGATGATCTGTTTGACCAATTTTAGGGTGCTACTTGCTTCTGCAAGATAGACCATAGATCGGGTTACAATTAGTTAAAAGTGAGGGAAAGTAACATTCCAAAGACAACATTTAGGACACGGTATGACCATTTTGAGTTCTTGGTCACATCCTTTGGGTTGACTAATGCACCTGTGGCTTTCATGGATTTGATACACAGGATATTCAGACCATATCTTGATATGTTCGTGATCGTGTTTATTGATGATATTCTGGAGTATTCAAAGGATTAAGAGGAGCATGCTAATCATCTTAGAGTGGTTTTGCAAACTCTTAAGGACCATGAAATGTATGCAAAATTCTCAAAGTGTGAGTTTTTTATCAAGTCTGTGGCCTTTCTAGCCATGTTGTTTCGATGGATGGTATTTGGGTTGATACCTAGAAGATTGAAGTGGTTAAGAATTAGCCCAGACCCACCTCTCCAAAGGAAATAAGAAGCTTCTTGGGATTGGCGGGCTACTATCAGAGATTTGTTGAGGGTTTCTCTTCTTTGTCAGCACCTTTGACCAAGCTGACTCAGAAGAAGGCCAAGTTCCTGTGGTCGGACGAATATGAAAAGAGTTTCCAAGAGTTGAAGGCTAGACTTACTACCGCACCAGTTCTGACTTTGCCCGACGGGATGGAAGATTTTGTGATATACTGTGATGCATCTAGAGTTGAATTGGGTTGTGTACTAATGCAGAGACAGAAGGTAATAGCTTATGCTTCCAGACAATGCAAGATGCATGAGAAAAATTATCCGGCTCATGACTTTGAGTTGGCAGCAGTAGTGTTCGCACTTATGAACTGGCATCACTATTTGTATGGAATACATGTGGACATGTTCACTGACCACAAGAGCTTGCAATACATCTCAATTAGAAGGAGTTCAACCTGCGGCAGAGAAAATGGTTGGAATTGCTCAAGAAATATGACATAAGCATTCTCTACTACCAAGGTAAGGCTAATATTATTGCGAATACTCTTAGCAGGTTGTCCATGGGTAGCACTACCCATGTGGAGGAAGGGAGGAGAGAATTGACTAAGGAAGTTCATAGATTGGCTTGACTAGGAGTGCAACTTGAAGAGAACAATGAAGCGAGGTCAATGTTCAGAATGGTTCTGCTTCGTCCTTAGTATCAGAAGTGAAGGAAAAGCAAGACCAAGACCCTATGTTGTTCCAATTAAAGGAAGCGGTTCATAAGCAAAAGGTGATGGTTTTCTCTAAAGGGGGAGTGGGGTGTTGAGATATCAGGGTAGATTATGTATGCCCGACGTTGATGGCTTACTAGAGAGAATCATGACCGAAGCTTATAGATCCAAATATTCTATCCATCCTGGTTCTACCAAGATGTACCAAGACTTGAGGGAAGTCTATTGGTGGAATGGAATAAAGAGAGACATTGTTAAATTTGTCTCTAAGTGTCCCAATTGTCAACAAGTCAAGATTGAACATCGGTGACCATGTGGATTCGCACTGAATTTTGAAATTCTTGAATGTAAATGGGAGATGATTAACATGGATTTCATTACCGGTTTATCAAGATCCCGAAAGTAGCATGATTTGATATGGGTAATTGTAAATAGGATGACTAAGTCAGCCCATTTCTTGGCAGTCAAGATAACTATTCGTGAGTTGTGAGGTTACATGGGGTTCCCTTGTCTATAATCTCAGACAAAGGAGTTCAATTCACCTCTCAATTTTGGAGATCTTTTCAAAAGGGATTGGGTACGAGAGTGAATCTGAGCACAGCCTTCCACCCTCAGACAGATGGACGGGCAGAGTGCACTATTCAGACTATGGAGGATATGTTGAGAGCTTGTGTAATCGATTTCAAGGGGAATTGGGATGATCGTCTGCCATTGATTGAGTTCGCATACAACAACAGTTACCATGCTAGCATTCAGATAGCTCCTTTTGAGGCATTGTACGGGAGGAGATGTAGATCACCGATTGGCTAGTTTGAGTTTGGAGAAGCTGAATTAATTGGACTTTATCTAGTCCACTAGTCCATAGAAAAGGTGAAGGTCATCAGAGAAACCTTGAGGATAGCACAAAGTCGCCAAAAGTCTTATATGGATGTGAGGAGAAGAAACTTGGAGTTTGAGGTGGATGATTGGGTGTACTCGAAGGTGTCACCTATGAAGGGTGTCATGATGTTGGCAACAAGGGGAAGTTGAGTCCACCCTATATCAGACCATACTAGATTGTGAGGAGGGTTGGGAAGGTTGCTTAAGAGCTGGACTTGCCTTTCGAGCTAGATAGGGTTAATCTGGTGTTTCATGTTTCGATGCTGAAAAAGTATTTGGTAGATCCTACCTTAGCAATTCCTATTGAGAGTACGAGAGTAAAGGATAGTTTATCCTATAAGGAAATTCCAGTCTAGATCCTTGATCAATAAGTTCATAAGCTGAGGAATAAAGGGATAGCCTCCGTCAAAGTTATTCAATTCGTTGAGGAAGCTACATGGGAATCTAAGGAAGCGATGAAACTCAAATACCCAAACATATTCATGCCGAATGATGATGCATTGGAGGTGATGTCTCATCCTTAATGCTATTAAAAGTTGTATTCTCGAATTTGATGATTGATTCTAATTCGTGAGTCTAAGATAAAATGAGGAAAAGTGATGAATAGTGGAGAGTTCGAGAGTTCTCAAGTGAGGAGTGAGATGTGTTCTGGGATACTCGTGCCTTTATTCGATCTTTACTCATCAGTCCAGGATGAATGATCCCAAGGGGAGATGATGTAACACCCCATAAAATTATCGAAATGCTCCCAAAATGTAATTGTATGCATAACATGTCTTCCAAAGCTTTGATGGTAAATTTGAGACCATATTTGCGATCAACGCAAAAAATTGAGTGGGAATATGGTTGACCCGATTTAAGAGCAACTGGTTTGAAAAATAATTTTCACTAATTATTGCAAAAACAGTGTCGATCCGCACCCCTGGCGCGACGCGGAGAGGGTGCGAAGTGACACTTGTTTTTCCTTTTTCCAATTTTTCAACGCGAACTTGAAATTCTAAAAAATTATGAAAATATACATGCTCGTGCCCCTGGTGCGATGCGGACATGTGTCTGGGTAAGTATAATTTTAATTTCTAATTCAAGAAGGGTAATTTGGGTATTTTCAACCCATTTTAAGTCCCAAAACGTGTTTTAAGTATCAATTTCGTATGAAGGGTTTTAAAAACCTATATTTTCTTAAGCTTAAACATAAGTTCTAATAGAAGAAGAAGAAAGAGCTTGAGGGTTTCAAAGTTCGGGCTCAAATTTCCTTGAAGAGACTTAGAAAACCTTCATCCCAAGTATGTAAAGGCTACTCAGAATATGGGATTGTTCTCCCATGTGCCCCTTCATTGATTTAGGTCAAATAGTTGATAGTTGATGAGTCTTGTGTTAGAATTCTTGGATTTTTCTTGAAACTTATCCTTAATTTCTATGTATTTTCTTAAATTGATGGTCATCATTACTTGAATTAACTATTTATATATATAATTGTATGATTTTTTGAACACCCTACATGATTTCCTTATTAAAGACCTCAAGAATAAACTTAGGAGTAATGTCTAGAGCCTTGACAGTCTGGGTGTATTGATTGTTATGGCCTGTGTCCTAAGATGAGTTTATTGATGACTGAAGTTGATGGAGTAGTGTCCTTAGCATATAAACAAGATGAGAATAAATTTTGAAAGAATGATCCTACTCCTTGAGTTGATAGATAATGAAATAAATTGAGGTATCTTGCCCGTAGAGGCTAGATGATGAAAGTTCTTGATTGATTGATAGTATATGAGCAAGTCGAGTCATGGGACGAATATTGAGCAGCGAAATGGTTAAGAGTGAGTCTCACTCACACTCTTTAACTACGTGGCCAGTGTACGAGAGGATTGGACCATGAAAGTGGATGTTTTCTTTGTCCTGCAGAAGACTTAACAGACTTTTGGATCAACTAATAGACTCATCTTTTATCCTGGCAAGGTACTGAACGAATGTGGCGATAATATCTCTTTGTTGTATCATCACCTGCTCATAGGTGATGGTTGTCTATTAGAGAAACTCCCAGATAGGTTTCATGTTGATAGTACTCTGAGGTTGATGTGATAGACTAAGTGTTGCTTGATGGTGACATGATAGAGTCTTGTTTCCTTATTCCTAAGTGAGATTGATATCTAAATAAGTTGATATCATTTCATGTTTCTTACATATACTATTTACCTTAGCTCGTTTTACATACAGTACATTCCGCGTACTAATGCCCCTTTGGCGCTACATCATTTTATGATGCAGGTTTAGTAGACAAAGGACTTCAGCAGGCAAATTGTTGAGGTTCACACATTCTCAGACAGAGACTTGGTGAGTCCTCCCCTGCATTCGAAGGATGTCCTTATTTTCCTTTTCTATTATTTTGAGCTATTTTATTGGATTGTGGTAGCCATGGCCTATCATGGTACCTTCTTAGGCAGTAGTTATAGAGACTTCATAGACATAGACAGATGATGACTGATGTTGGGATTTCTTTTCCCCTATTTCCTTCATTATATTGAGATTGTTCCTCTATTCTTATTTCATGTGTTAGATGCAGATGATGAGTCTTATAGCCCATAGATAGCTTAGATTTTCTTTAATATCTTTCGCTAATCAATTGATTGAACCAATACGATGAGACTACATGGTTAGCTTGGGGCTAGTAATAGTCTCCGAGTGTCGGTTACGTCTACGGTACCCTCCCGAGGCATGACATTTATATGGAACTTATGCATTTCTATCTATATATGAAACGACCCAAAAAGTGCCCGAAAATGTGCCTCAAAAGTGCTCAGATTCGTAATTTTCATGTATCTTAAAATTCGTGCATAATATCAAAACTTCGACTTTATATTCTTGTTCAGGGGGAAATATTGAGTGGGAAATGGTTCTAACCCCGACTTTAGATCAACAATATCAAAATTTGAAAATGCAAAGTGAGTGATTTCCAGTGAGCAAGTGTGCCCTAGACACGATGCGCCAATGGTGCGACTCGCCAAGGGTTGCGCCAGTGTGTTAATTTTGTCTAATTTTTTTGTGTCTGGTCCAAGGCTTTGGGTCTTGGGCCTAAGCCTTCCCATACATGAAAACACCTATACTTAGTCATTTTCAATCTCATATCATTCAAAATAATCCCCAAAATCCTCTCTAACACTTAGCCAAATATTTCAACCAAATTCAAGTGTCCCAAACTCATTTCGTCTCTCAAGAAATTCATTTAAGCTTCAAGATATCATTCAAACCTAAGTCAAGCTTCTTCATGCCATTAAAAACAATCTTGGGTCCCCTATATCAAGCAAAGTTCAAAGGAATTTTCATTGGCTAAGTTTTGCACAAGTATCGACAGGAGGGACAACTTTAAAGGGGTGTATCTCTTAGTAAACAAAGAACTAGGTGGTTGATGACCTACCAAATTTAATCTCTTTGAATTAGCTTTTCAACGCACTTAGTTTCACCCTATATAGAGTTCGGATGAAGAAGTTATGCCCGTTTTTGTAGAACTCGTTTGTGCAGGGGCATATATGGGTTTTTTCCAAATTCTGTTTCAACAATGGAATTTCATAAAGTTAGTTATTTCTACTAGTCTTTTAGGGATTTATATTCTATCTTAACACTTCCTAAAACCTAAACCCTACTCCTAAAGATCAAATTCACTCCTTCCTATTGGAATACACTCTTAAATTCTCCCAAGAGCCTCTGCCAATCCCCAATAAGAATTCAAGGAAACTCAAGACTGAGTTGTGGATTTCAAGACCCCATTCCAAGCTTCAAGTCTTTTTCAACTCAATTTCATGAAATTCAAGGTCTAAGGTATGTGGGTTTCATTCATGTATTCCTTTTACCCTTGAAGCCCAATCTTCCTTTTTATGAAAATTGCATGATTTTAAGATGTATTTCTTATGGGTATCTATTATTATGAAATATGAGCATGAAATATGTTGGGGTTTTGTTAAATATTGTTGATTATGCATAAATATCTATCTTAAGCTTATATTATGAGTTAATCTTTGTCTATTGAGACTATACATGATTCAAGCTATGAAATCTATGAACTATTTTAAATTTTTGATATGATTTACAAATTACACATGATAGGGTTTTACCATGATGTTGGTGGGCTGATTTATATGATTTTAGATGTATTGACTTCAGTATTTCATGATCTACACTCTTGCATGTTTTGAGACATGAAACTATGAACCATTGTGGGATTTGATGAAAGGTTTTGATGTATATTTCTTGAGGGTGTTTCCAAGTATTGATGGGTGGTTTTACATTAAATTTACTTGCATGATTTCACTCTTGAATTGCATGATTTTACACTAGCACTACACACCTGCCAAGTGTTTGATAAAATATCCAGATTATATATGTTGAATTGTTGAAGGCCTAATGCATGACATATGAGTTGAATCACCTTATCATGATGGAAGGAATATATATCTATAGTATTTTAATTTATAGTGTTGTGAGATGACAACTTTGATGGAGGGTGTGATGTTCATCAACATAACTAAGGGGTTGATACCTCATTAACCTAATTGAGGGGTTGATAACTCATTAACCTAATTGACGGTTGATACCTTAATAACCTAATTGAGGAGTTGATACCTCATTAACCTAATTGAGGGGTTGATACCTCATTAACCTAATTGAGGGGTGGATACCTCAATTACCTAGGATGGAAGGTGGTATATTCAATAACCAAGTTGATGGGTTGGTAGCTCAATCACCTAGGATGGGAGGTGGTAAACCCATTAGCCAAATGATGATCTCTTTCTACACACCTAATATGTTCTATATAAGCATGTTTATACTTCAAACATCATCCATACATGTCATATTGTTACTATGCTATCAATTGCCTACGTTTATGTAATTCAATTACATTGCCTATCTCTTGTTGCATTGTATCCTACATACTGAGTATATTAAAACGTACTAACGCATACTCTATGCCTACATGATGTTACCATGTAGGAGACGGAGCTCCATTTGGTCATCCTCCTTCTCCACGTGACTATTGGTTCCTATACAAGCTAGTTGGTGAGTCCTCCATTACAAGGACGATGTCTATGTTCTTATGCTATGTACTAAAGACTCTCTTTCTTTTTGGTATGCTTTGACTATAAGGGTGAGCCCGGTTGCTTGTCTTGGACCCACTATGTCCTATGTCAGAGATGTTGTTGGACAAGTTATGTATTATGCTTGAGCTTTGACTCACTTATGTTATTCAAGTGTTTAACTCTTTCCCTTAGTACCAATTTCCCTTGTTTATGTTTCTTATGTTGTTCTATTTTTCTTTCACGACCAAGTATGTATGTATGATAAGCTACAAGGCTTGTTTGGGGTTCCTTCGAGTTCCCCATTCGGTGTGTCACGTTTAGGTCCTATTTTGGGTCGTGAAAAACTT
>JAOTQR010080148.1:0-10069 GCA_025774065.1 Solanum ossicruentum
AACAGGGAAATAATACACGACATTGACAAAATAAGCCCATACAACACCTTTCCACATTGGTAAAAATATAATTAATATTAAGTATAATATATACACATATATAACAGTCATTTTAAAAATCTCTACATAAATTACACAACCTTTCTTCTTGTCCCATATTCTTTTGTGTAACTTTTCTCATAATTATTATTTATATGGATAAAATATTATTAGATGAATATATATAGTTATTTCTATCTATTTTAAATTTATAAGTTATTAAATGTAGTTATTACAGATTTTATGTATAGTTTGTTTGATCTTCCATAATAATTTTTGCACGTTTTTCTTATCAATTGACTTCCCTGCAATCATTTCTCCCAATAGCTTTCCTCTTTTATTTCTTATAAAATAAATGTCTTTTCTTTCAATTTTCAATACATTCGTATAAAGTAGCTTCTCATGTTTTTCATTCTTCATCTATTAGTGAAAAAATAGTTGGTATATTTATTTGGTTCCATTTTATCAACACAATCATTTTCATCTACAAAATCAAATAAATTTATCTTTTTTTCCCTATTATTTTTACATTTATTCACAACTTTTGATGTACATCGTTTCTCCTTTAGCCCATGTATACGAGCAGAAGATTAGTCACCTAGTACTTCTTGTCATCAGATAATTTTGGTCCATTATCAAGAGTTGTAGTGTTATCAAAACAGTCCGAAAACATAAAATGTTAGTCCACTGTACTTTTGTATTTCACCATCTTATAACTCTTACGTAATTTGTTATTTATTAATTATTTTTCTTATTTTGATTAATATATAATTTTGTTTAACTTTTTTGATTTTGTATGATATGATGTGTATATTTTATTGTTTTCACATAAATTGGGTTAATATTACAAGTATCTTATATACACGGTTAGGTTATAAATTTTCTATAGTAATAGAGGTCAAACATGCAATGCACGTTGCCAAAACTAGTATTACTAAAAGTGGGAACCTTCAAAGTTAAAAGTTGGATTACAATTTTGCCCCTCATATAAACTAAAATATTAAAAAGTACTTAATTATTTATTGTATCGTTTTAATTAAAATGTTAGTAACTTTTGCTAATGGTAGGGTTAGGTGTTTTTTATCATGTATTTGCATTACCTGGCGTATTATGTGTTAGTTTTATCTTATTTACATATTGTCATTCCTCTTGTCATATCTAGTTTTCTTTTTGCTTATGGATTTTGAGATGAGGGTTCACAGGAAATAATTTCTCTACTTCTATAGTAGTGGTAAGATCTGCGTACACTCTACCCTCCCCAAACCCCACTTGTGGGATTTTACTGGGTATGTTGTTGTTGTTGTTTAGTAACTTTTGCACTTCCTTGAATTAATTACTAATTAAATATCTAAATTTGATAATAATATTTATTATCTATAATCTAGAATAATTATAATTACATTAATCTTAAACTAATAAATTTAAAAAACTCATGAATATAAATTACTTAACTTTTCCTCTTCCTAACCTTTTCCATAACTTCTGTCATAAATATTGTAATTTGTGTGGATAAAATATTATTCGTTAATGCTATACACACCAATTTATTCCTGACCATTCTAAATCAAAATGTTATAAAGAAATTTAATTAATTAAATATGAATAGTAGTTATATCATCTTGCTCTTTTAAAAGCTAAATTAGTTATATCTTTTAAATTGTCCCCTTTTTGTTGTACGTATTTTTATTTCTCTCTTTTAATTTAGCAAACACAATGAATTAATGAAGACAAGCAATCATATTAATTCAGTAATTGGCTTCATTTGACTAACTAAATGTAAGATGAAATTCATCTAATTGATGGAGGGAAAAGCATACCCAGAGCATACTAGCAGTTATTTTGGTGACTTTTCTACTTTTTTATTTATTAAATTAGGCAGGGCTGAAAATCAACATATAAGCAAGCACTGGAATCTATTTATTTATTTTTTGATTTGCTAAAAATATTTATTTTTATAAGTCATATTTAATTACTTGATTAAATTGTTACTCTTAATATCTATAACTTTCGTGCTTTTCATATTCATAACCTCTTAAATCTTTAATTTCAAACTTAAGAAATCTTCTGGTATTCCTTGATTTTATCTATATAAATTCATATTTTTATTTCATGAGATCCCAACTCAAGTTATCTTTTCATTCTATAGTTAAATAGTGAAGAGCTTATATATTATTGTACTATTTGATTTGATTCAGGCTCCAACTTGAATTGATGAAGAGGACTCTTGAATTTTGATTTGATTATAGGAGGTGTCAATAAGAGCTCCAAGAATTATACACTGATTTTGTCATTTTTTCATCTATATTGTGATGATTAAAGTCTTAAGAAGTATGTTTGTGTTGTATTTTTTTCTTCTTTATTTATTTTTATTTGTTCTCTCTATTGGACATCTTTTAATTTAATTTTCTATGAATTTCTAATTGTTGTAAGTCTATTTTTTTATGTGTTCAAATTGACCACTTGTGACTTTATTGAAAGTTTGATAACTACTAATCAAAGTTCAAATTTATGACCAATTGATTAAAAAGAATTAATTTTAAACATCAAAATATGTCCCTCATTGGTTGTTTCTTATCATACTTCTAAATATTAATTTATAATTGTTATATTTTATTACTCATTCCACGTATAATTCCATAGAAGTTTAATCATTCTAAGTCTATTAAGCAACATGGAACATATGTGCAGCAGCACACGTATCCCGACACTAGAATATTAAAAACACAAAACGTAAAAAAGTTGATTTGTTGTTTTATATCAGGGGGTTGCACTTCATTATCTTGATTACAAGTTGCTATGTACCCTTACTAATACCTTTGACGGATTGTTTGGATGAGAGCCAACTTTGCTCACTAAAATGCATAAAGCGCTACTTTCTTCTTTTTATCTAATCAAATAGAAGAAATCGATCAACTTTGTGCGATTTGCATTTTAACTTAACTGATGGTAAGATTGTCTATTTTCTATATCTCGCTTACAATTGAGCATTCTTGTGTTTAATTTATTTTTTGGTTGACTGCCGCGCTCACTATAGAGCAATTTTTTTCAACTCAACCATGGAGGAGCGATACTCTTTTTAGTTTTCTTGGACATGCTTGGCAGTAAGCGTTTGTTATTTTAGATATTGCGCATGCTAATTTTGTTACGTCAATTTTGTTAGACTAGGATTATTTCGTTATGATATTAGCTCTCCTACATAGAACTGTCAATATGGGCTGACCCAACCTATCCGGGTTAGCTTATACAAGCTTTAGAATTTGACGGATCAGGTCAGGTTGACACATTTTTTTGTGGGCCAGAAAACAACTAGCTCGGGCCATTATTACATGGGTTGTGGGCCTTGGGTCGATCCACACTTTTAGAAGTATATTATTTTGTATAACTTACACAAATCCCATACTTTTTGGAGCTAATTTCAACTAATATCAACTTTTTTCAAAATTACCAAAAATCCCTTCTTGTTGATACAAAAAATGAAACCAGTGATACATATCGAAAGGTAGAAGCATTAACGGATTTTAACTATGATACATGGAGAAGTAGAGATTGTAATTTGTATCAGTAGGTGTTGCAGTTTTGTATTATTTATGGGATTTTGTAATTTTTTAAAAAAATTGGGATTATATGAAATTTTATAATATAAGTTGTGTATTTCTGTACTTTTTTCTAGTTTATAAATTTTTTAATTAAATTATAATTCAAAAATATTAAAGCAAATGACAACAAGATAATATTATATGGTATTAGGGTTACTATTACATTTTTTTTTGGGTAACTATTTTTTCATTACTCGATAGAACATTCTTTACATCTTTGAATCTCTAGATGTGGACATCCCCACTCTCAGAGCTCAATGCTTAATATCTACTAATTCACTCTCTTTTATAGACTAAGGATAATAATTATGTTGTGCTAGATAGCTTGCCATTTTGGAATAGATACTTCCTCTATCATGAATCTCTTGGATACATTGCCTTGTGATTGCCTCTATGCTGTGCTTAGTCTGCTTGAATATCCTGTTATTTCTTTCCTGCCATACCAAATAGACCCCGACTGCAAACGTCATTCTATATATGTCTGCTTGCACAGTGTTGCCTGAGGCATGCTTTATTGCCAATTCCACCTCTTCCCACCATCCTTTACTTCCTCTTTTATATGCATCCATTCAAGCACCTTTTGCCATATTTCCTTTGCCTCTATGCATTCAAAGAATAAGTGTTGGTGACTCTCTTGTGCATTGTTATAGAGTGAACAAATTATGTCTTTTATAATCCCCCACTTTGCTGTTTGTCCTTTGTATATAATTTCCCCTGAAGAGCTAAGAACAAGATAAAAAGTCTACTTGGGTTGGCCATGTTTGTTGCATACCACTTTCCTCCAAGGTACTTTATTATATGTCGCTCTTAACTGATTGTATGTGTGCTTGATACTGTATGTATTTTGTGTCATCACTGCCTCAACATTAATCTCTGCCTCTTCAAGCAGCTTCCCTCCTTGTAGTATTTTCTTGATAACCTATGATGCTTGGTTTGATTATGTATCCCATATTTTGTTTCCCCTTATGTAGTATGTATATACCCAAATGATCCATAGCTTATCCTTCTTGTTTGCCAAACTCCACAGTAGCTTTAGTATTGCTGCTTTGTTCCAAACCTGGATGTCCACTACATTTAAGTTCTCTGCTATTTTTGGTGACAAATGACATCCCATGCTACAAGTGCTTTGCCTCTATTTTAATTATCTCCATTCCATAGGAATCTTTTACATAACATTTTCACTTGTTGGAGAACTTTTTTAGGCAAAATGAATAGCTAGTTGTATCTAGAAGCTTTAGATTGACACCAGCACACTCTTGATCAACTGCAAACCTACCAGCTTAGGAAAGGAATTTTACACTCCATCATTGAATGTTCTGCATTATTCTGTCCAACGTTGGTTAGCATTAGTTGATTGTGAGTTTCTTTGTACTCAATGGAACCCCTACATATCTGAATGGTAGTGCCCCCTTCTTGAAACCAGTGTACTTCAATATTTCTTCTTGTTGAGACTCTCTTACCCCTCCAAAGTACATGTTACTCTTGCTCTGGTTTGCTATTAGTGCAGACACACTAGAGAACTCCTGGAAACTATCATACACCATTTTCACTGACTGTAAGTCTCCCTACTAAACAATAGCAAGTCATTAGCAAAGCACAATTGAACTATATTCTGTTTGTGGCACCTTGGATGGAATCTAATCCCCTTTCTTTCTTTCAGTCCTTTCAACATTCTGGTTAAATATTCCATTGCCAGAGAAGAGATAGGGGAAATAGGGTCCCCTTGCCTCACTCCTCTCTTAGTCTTAAACTTTGGACTTGGGACACTATTTATGTTAATTGAATAGGTAACTGTCTTTACACAAGCCATAATCCATCTTATAAATCTATCAAGTATTTGCATTTCACTTAGCACATCCTTTAGGAATTGCCATTCTACAGAATCATAAGCTTTCTGCATGTCAATTTTCATCATACATCTAGGTGATATGTCTTTCCTACCATAACCTTTTACTAGCTCATGTCTTAGGATCATATTATCCCCCAACATTCTCCCAGGTACAAAAGCAGCTTGGCTAGGATCAATCAGATAGTCTAACACTTCTTGCAGTCTACTTATGAGCATTTTAGAGATAATTTTATACAGAATAATGCAGCAAGAGATAGGTCTATACTCTTTTATGCTGATGGGGTTCTTAACTTTAGGAATTAGAGTTATCAGAGTTCTATTAACATGTCCATACATAGCATTTGTTTCAAAGAAGTTTAGAATAACACCAGTTACCTCTTCCCCTAGAACTGGCCATGCTTTCTTGTAGAAGTATGCATTAAATCCATCACCACCAGAAGCTTTCTGATTATCAATACTATTCAGTGCTTTCAACACATCCTCCCATGTAAAGTCTCTGATCAATGCAAGTTAATGTGCCCTTTGAAGAACTGGTCTAGCCTTTATATGTTCCTGTTTGACTATAGACATATATGTCTTATTTTTTTCCAACAAGTTGCTGTAAAACTCTACTGCCTCTCTAGTGATTGCTTGTTGATCCATAATAGTGATGCCATCCTCTCTTATCAACATTGAGATCTAATTTTGTGCTTTCATTCCTTTCATCTGTCAAAAAAGAATTTGTTATTTGAATCTTCTAACTTAAGTCATTGGTTCCTGGACTTCTGGTTGTAAATAGATTCCTCAATCATGCTCCACTTGTTTATCTACTCCTTTATGCCTTTTTTAGTTTCCTTGAGGGTGTGAGGAATATGTGCTATCCTCATTTGTCTTTGAGTCTCTTCTAGGTCTTTTCTCAACTTAGCTGTTCTCTTTGAAGCCCCTTTAACTTCTCTCTGGTTCAATGTTTGCATTTCTTGTTTAATCACTTTCAGAATCTTCCACACACTCTGTATTCCTTTGCCTTGTAGTTTCCACCCCTTCTGTACTTTATATTCAAATTCCTGATGTTGTGCCAAGTAGTTATATAGCTTAAAAAGTCTCACACTGGTATTCTTTTGTTCTTCAATATCTAACTTAATGGAGAGTGATCTGAAAACACAGAGTCTTTTATTCTCACCTTTTTTTGCTGGCATTGTGATCATCCATTTGTCATTGACTAGCATTTTATCTATTCTACTACAAACATGGCCATTAATCCATGTGTATTCCCTTCCCATTGTAGGTATCTCTGTTAAATTGCATTGATCTGCATACTCCCTGAAATCCTTCATTTCCCTTAATTGTACCTAGCTCCTAACTGGCCTATCTTCTGGATTTAACGCAGAATTAAAATCTCTCATGATTAACTAAAGGTCTGTGATCCAATTATTCAGCTTTTGAATGTCCCCCCCATAATGATTCTCTAGCACTGATTGAGTGTAGTCCATCTACTGCTGTGAATTAAAACTTGCCACCAGTCTGGAACTGCACTTTCCCATGAATATACTGAATATCCTTTCCTGTTACTTGTTTCTCACCTTATTAGGATCCCAAGACAGTAATATTCTGCTCCTACTTTGACCATTTGTATTGGAGAACCACTCTCATCCTGGCATCACTTTATTCATGATATTTCTACTCTCCCCCTCCTTTACTTTATGTTAATACAAAGCTATAATACTAACATTATTATTCCTCAGAAACACCTTTAACTCTTTCTGCTTCATCACTTGATTGAAGCCTCTTATATTCTAAAAGACTATCATATATTAAGTTTATCAGGTAGTGCCTCTTCCTGTGTCCCCTCTTTGCTTTCACTTACTCCACCAGTTTCCCAACTTTTAGAGCTATTATTTATTATCATTTGCATTTGCTGCTGGTAATTCTTCCTTGATGACTTGTGTTTTATCATTTTCTACTCATTGGATTGTTGCTCGACTTGTTGCTGTTCAACTGGCAATACCAAGCTTTGTGATATGTTGGTTTCCTCCTCTTTTGTTTTCCCCTTCTCTTCTGGTCCTAGTCTATTTTTTGTTACTTTCCATTCCTTTCTTCCAATTTTTGGTTTCCTTTTTATAGGTGGAGTATGCCCTCACATTTAATCAACTCTCTAAGTATGCTCCACACTTGGTGGTTGATTTCCTTTATATAGATCCTGTTGTTCTTTCTCCATAAGTGTGACCTACCTGTAGACATTTTTGGCAAAATAGTGGTTTCCATTCATATAACACTCTTTGTTCAAACATTTTCCCCCTAGCATCTTGTATTTTAACACTCTGCGGTAGTACTTTGGTAATATCCATCTCTACTAGTATCCTTGCAAATGTGATTCTACTAGCTTGCATTGTGCACTCATCTGCATAGAGTGACTGACCTGATCTACTTCCTATTTTGCTCAATATTACTGCATTCTAACAGTTGAGAGGCAGATTAGGTAGTTTGATCCACAGGGGAATTGTAATTAGTATTTTCTCTTTGAAATTAAAATCAGGAGTCCAAGGCTTCATGATTACAGGCCTTTTCATCAAGTGGTACGGTCCTGCACGTAATATTTTATCTCTATCTTCCTCCGTTGCAAATCTAATCACAAAGTAGCCATTCACTGATACAAAATTATTGGGTTCTTTTGAACTTCATTCCTTTTTTCGTCTTATAACGGAAAAGAAATCATAATTTCTTTCCTACTTAAGGAAAAAAGATTGTTGTTTATGAATCTGTCAATGATTCCTAATGTTGATTTCGTTCCTACCACATATAAGACCATTGGAGGTTTCCATTTTTCTTCCTCCTTCTCTATGTCTTCAGGTAAGATCTCAACAATCTTCTCCCCCTCTACTATTACTGGAGCAATATATGAGAGATTCATACTTTTTTTTCTCCAATTTATTCGTAGCAAACAAGTTTGTCCATGATCTTTCCTACGCTTCTTTTTGTTGTTCCACTTTCTTAGGGCTCGATTTATCCATTTTGCTCTTGCTCTCTACTAAGTCTGACTTGTTTTCTGCTATAGTGTTTCCTCTTAGCATTGGCCATTATTCCTCATTAGCTTCTCCCCCAATGTCCTTGCTCTGAGGTGTTGTCCAACTACTTCCTTGTCTTTGAGATGAGCTGTCGGTTGAACAAATCTCAACTCCTTGTTGAATTTCATCTTCTCGCTATTGTTGCGTAGCTTTGTGTGGTCGTCCCTTTCCCCAATGTTACTATTACATATTATAAAAACATAATTTATATCTATATTTTAATATTTAACCCAATGTTACTATTACATATTATAAAAACATAATTTATATCTATATTTTAATATTTAATATTTTTAAATGAACTTTGAGTTTGAGTTCTGATTTTTTTAATACTCTTTTTTTATTTTAAATTATTTTTAATTCAGTCCATGGGCCAGCTCAACCATATTGCAAAGGAAAATTACAAAATTACACAACTTATTTTGCCCAGAATCTCTAATATTCCCTACTATATAAAAAATTTACAAAAATCCCATTTCACTCTCTCTTAACTTCAAATACTTAGAATCCCATAAAATAACTTCTCCAAAACTCGCACTTCTTTTGCTAATTTTATGTCTATTTTCTAGCAATAGTCATCTAATCAAAGTCAATCACTGATTATCAGTTAACAACCCATCACAATTAATTGCAAATTCAAATTTGAATAATGTTTTGGTACTTTTCTATTTTTGGAAGAGTTTATCTTCTTCACCCTTCATTGTTTGAACGTTTTTTCCTTTTTTGTTTCTCTAGTATCAGTGAACTATTTTCATGGACGCTCAATCAATATTTAGCCTTGGTCTTACACAGGAAGTTTGTGATAGTGCTAACTCTCAACCAACGTATGTAGACCCAACAGTCGAGGCCACTAACAATCCTCAAGGCGACACCATTAGAGATGATTTGCCAGACGAGACTGAGGTCATGAAGGAGATAGACTCAAGTTTAAACCCTCCAGCCCCAAATCACATGCAAAAAAGAGGAAAAAAGTTGAATCCATTACCACCCACCCTTCTTTACCTAAAGTGTGTTTTTTAACCTAAATTGGTACTATTCATTTATTTTTCTGAATTCATCATTAATGGTTTGATTTGACTGGAAATCTGTTAAATTGATACACAAATCTCCACTAATTTTTGAATCTATGCCTAGGTGTTTAGACATTTTGGGGATTGCTAATTGTTCAAGTATCAAATTTATGAAAACTTTATTAACACACGCATACTGACAACCCAAAGGAAAGCTTTTCTTTAACCAAGTATCAAGTATTCAATTGAAGTACACACATTCAAGTATCAAGTAATCTGAGGAAGTATCTAAATTTATGTATCATGTATTCACACAAAGCACATAACTTCAAGTATCAATTATATACCCGAAGTACATTCTTTCAAGTACTAGATATAGTCAAGTAAAAACACATAAATTCAAGTATGAATTATATACCTGAAGTACATTATATCAAGTATCAAATATAGTCAATTAGTTCATAGTCTTTTAATATATTTGTTTGTCTCATATTACTTTTTGTTACTGTCACTGCAGGGATTATGGGGTATTGC
>JAOTQR010080149.1:0-10068 GCA_025774065.1 Solanum ossicruentum
TTCTACTGGTCCACCAATGTGTTTATCATACTCCCTTGTGGTTAACTTGGTATTGCATTCCATTGGACTACTAGCAGGCTTGGAACCTGAAAGCCCCAATTCATGTATTAATTCAAGTGCATACTTTCTTTGGTTCATAAGAATTCCCTCATTTGATCTTGCTATCTCAATACGAAGAAAGTATTTCATTTCTCCCAAGTATTTGATCTTAAAACTCCTTTGTGATGCTTCCTTGGCTTCTTTGATTAGAGTATGATCATTCCCTGTGAGCAGTAAGTCATCAACATACACTAAGACAATCACTATGTTATCTCCCTTCTTTTTAGTGTACAGGGAGTAATCAAAGAGACTTTGTGTGAGTCCTGAGCTGGTTAGAGCCTCAACAAGCTTCAAGTTCCACTGTCTTAAAGCTTATTTTAGCTCATACAGGGACTTGTGCAGTTTGCATACTTGTTTGTTCCCCCTTGACTGCCAAGACCCTGAGGTGGCAGCATGTACACTTCTTCTAGCAAGTCACCATATAGGAAGGCATTGTGGATATCCATCTGATAGATACACCACTGATGAGCAGCAGCAACAACAAGCACCAATCTAACAGTAACCATTTTGACCACAGGGAAAATGTTTCCTAATAATTTAAGTCCTCCTTCTGGTTGTATCCTTTTGTAACCAATCTAGCCTTATATCTCTCCACAGTTCCATCAGTCCTATACTTCACCTTGAATACCTATTTGCAGCCTATGGGATTCTTTCCAGGAGGAAGGTCTACTAAGGACCAGGTGTTGTTATCTTGCAATGCATTCAGTTCCAAATAGATTGCAACCACCCACTGAGGATCTGTAATAGCCTCAGTATATGATTGTGGTTCTTTAATGGGAGTAATTTTGGACAAATAAGCTTGATAGTGAGGGTTAAGGTTGGTGTGTGATATATATGACTGCATAGGGTAAGGACAGGTAGATGTATTAGTTGTACTAGGCTTGCCAAAGATATAATCATGCAACCAGCTGGGTGGATTTCTGATTCTATTTGATGTTCTGGGAACAGTGGTGGATGGTGAAGGAGCTATATCAGTGGGAGATGGAGGTATAGGTGTTGAGGATGAAGTTTCAGAGTGACTGGCATGGCAATGTGGAATGGAAGTTGGAATGGTTATGGGATCTGGATTGGGTGTTGTGATAACACAATTAGGGAAGATTTGCAACCTTTTTTCTTTAACTAGTTGAAAGGGAAAGATATGTTCTCTAAATACCATATCTCTGCTAATAAAGAATGTGTTGGAGAGCATGTTGAATAGCTTGTAGCCCTTTTGTGTAAAGGAGTATCCTAACAAGACAGCAGCCACAGACCTTGGAGCAATCTTGTCCCTGTTATGCAATGTGGTTGCAAAACACAAACAACCAATGGTTCTTATGTGAAGTAGGGATGGTGCTCTACCATGAATGACCTCAAATGGGGATTTGCCAGACAATACCTACAAGGGCAGCCTATTGATGATATATACAACACTTGAAATGCACTCACTCTAGAATTTAAGTGGTAGGAAGCTTTGCAATCTAATAGCTCTAGCAACTTCTAATATATGCCTATGTTTCCTCTCAACTAGCCCATTCTGTTGAGGTGTATGAACACAGGATCTTTGATGAACAATTCTAAAGGAATTAAGTAATTCAGAACAGTAGGAATTGAAAAACTCAGTGCCATTGTCACTTCTAAAAATCTGCACTTGTTTGCTAAATTGGGTTTTTAACAAGGCAAAGAACTATCTAAGAACCACAACTACATCACTCTTCATTCTCAACATGTACACCCATGTCATTCTACTACAATCATCTACTAGGATAAAGAAAAACCTGTAACCATCATGACTAGCTACTCTATATGGACCTCAAACATCTCCATGTATAACAGATAATGTGTCACTGTTTCTACTTGGACTATTGGGAAATGGCAATCTAGTTTGCCTAGCCAGTGGCCAAATGGCACAATCCTGGATGTCATGAGAGTCTCCCCTAATCTTCAGTGTATGAATTTGCTGCATCACTTTAATGGGTGCATGTGCAAGTCTTCTATGCCATATTTCAGTATCTCCACCTTTATCTACATTGTTATTACTGTTTAGGTTGGCTATTATTGTTTTGAAACTGTCTTCCTTCTTTATTAGGAGTTGTATGTCATATAATCCACCACCCTCTCTACCAATCCCCTTCACTACTCCAGTGAACAGATCCTGTATGACACAAAGGTTAGGGAAAAAAGTAACAGCACATTTCAAGTCCTTAGTTAGCCTTGACACTGACAACAAATTGTGTTTAAACTTAGGAATGCATAACACATCAGTGATAGTGTCTCTATTGTTCAATTTGCACTTTCCAACATAAGCTATATCAAGTGTGCTATCATTTGGTAGATGTACTCTTTTAATGTTTGTTTTAGCAATCTGACTGATTCTATCCAGCATCTCTCTACTATGAACCATATGATTTGATGCTCCTAAGTCTATTATCCATCTTTTTAGAGCTATATTGTTAGTAGCTAAAAATACCTAATGCATACTTGCCTTTTCTGAATCAGGTGGTATTTCTTTATGGAGCAGCTTCAGAATTTGATCATATTATTCCTATGTGAACATCATTCCACCTCCTTGGCTTGAATTATGTGTGGACCGAGAATTCTCTACTTGTGAAGAGCTTGTCACTGCATTTGTTGTGTATTGTGATGGATAAGCACCTTTCTTCTTCTGTGGATATCCATGTAACTTGTAACATGTATCCCTTGTATGCCCTTTTCCCTTGCAGTAGTCACAAAACAAGTGTGTGTTCTTCCCTCTGTAACTCCCTTTATCATATCTGTTCTGACTTCCTTTTGTCATCTGCCCAGAACCTCCAATATTATGCTGAGTCATCCCTCTTCTGTTGCTGAATAGGGCTGTAGCACCTAATTCTTCAGCTGTTTTTCCCAGGTTTCTTTGACTCTCTTCTTATATCAACATTGCATAAGCCTTGTTGATGTTAGGTATGAGTGTCATCATTAAGATCTGACTCCCAGCTTGAGTATATGTTTCATTTAACCCTGTTAGGAACTGTAATAGCCGCTGGTATTGATGATGCTCCATATATCATCTGGATCCTGCACGTTCACATCCAGGACAAGGCACTAGTGAATCAAACTCCACCCACAGATCCTTCAACTTGGTGAAATAGCTTGATATGGTCGATGTCCCTTGTGTTAAAGTTGCAGTTTCCTTGTGTAACTGGAAAACTCGAGATCCATTCTCCTTATCAAACCTCTTTTTCAAATCGTTTCAAACTGTGCATGCATTTGAGGCATATGCTACACAGCTGACCAGCTCTTTGCTTATAGAACTCATGATCCAGGAGAGCACAATAACATTAACTTTCTCCCACAGATCATGCAACAACTCATCGAACTTCTCCTTTGCGTGTCTCCCATCTACGAAACCCATTTTACTTTTTCCTACAAGTCAGATCTTCATAGACCTACTGGAAGGGCATAGTTTTCTGGTCCAGTTAATTGAAAGGAGATGAGTGAACTACCTGATGTATTGCACGCCTATAAGTACAAATGATGATTCGCATCTACGATTATGTTCGTCCTCATAGTTCCGGCTCTTTTAGTTGTGTAGTTCCGTATCCGCCATTGTCGATGAACTCTTAACCCTAATTGAGATTTTGACCCAGTCGCGCTCAAGCTGAGAGATCGATAACCTGGCTCTGATACCATGTTGAGAGACAGATATCCATAAGTCTAAGCAGAAAACACAAGTAATGAGAAGCAACTAGAAACTCATCACCATGAGAGCAAGCTTCGAGAGAGAGAGAGAGAGAGAGAGATGAGAGAATTTCTGAGTCTATTTCATTGTGAAGTCAGAAAAAGAAAAGGTAAAGTGCTTCTCTCTACAGTGCACTATTTATATACATACATCATCTCAACTGCTCCTATTAAAGAATAACTGCTTCTTGACTAAAATATTAACTACTCTTGTTATGTTAACCATACATTTAACTATCCAAAACTAACTATTTCAACATAATGAGATAACAATTTGGGAACAAAATGAAAGGCAAATTCAGCAGGCCATTACCTATGACTGGAAACCAAAATATTGTTCAAAAGGCTCAGTGGTTGGGCATAGCTATCCTCCAAAAAATCAGGAGCAAGTGAACCCTATGACAAAGAAACAACAACAAAAGAAAATGACACGGGAATGGAGAAGCAAGGTACCTATCAAGAAGAATGCAGACAATAATGAGCAGAAACTCGAGGAAAAGAATGAAAAGTCAGCCAATCACAGCAAAATATGGTAGGCACCCCTTAGAAGACTCCTCAAGCTGTGGAAATGTAACACCTCGTGAAATAACAAAAATACCCCTAGAATTGACCTTACGCGTAGTGTGCCTTCCCTTGCTCCATTTGCAAATTTGAGATCGGATTTAGATCAGTGCGAAAAATCTAGTTGAAAAATGGTCTTGACTCAACAAAAACTCAAAAAAACGCGAATTATTTTTGCTTGAGTGAGTTTAAAACAGTGGGATTTCCGCGCTCCTTCCACGACGCGGAACTATACTTAAGAATTTTTCAAAAATTTATGCAAAGTGAGAAATTCGCGAAAATATGCTAAAAAGATGTGCACTAGTGCAAGAGCGATGCAAATTTTCGTTTTAAAGGGGAAGGGTAATTTCAACTTTTCCCACACCCCATATCCTAAACTAAGTCAGTTTTTAAGTTGATCAAAGTTCAAAAACATATTTTCTTCTTCACATTCATATGTTAAAAGTAAGAAATCCTTTCCGGAACTTCAAGCGTAGAATTCAAGAACACTAGGGCATTCAAGATTATTCTTCCAATCTTCCAAAAAGTCATTTCAAGATATGTAAGGCCACCCAAAAGTAATTATTTTACTGATATTTTAGAGATTGAAACTATTTTTCCCCATGAGTCTTCAAGTCTAAATTGAGACTATATTTTTCGTAAACTCCATGAGTATGCTAATTTTTATGACAACTTCCATAAATTTTTGATGAGTACTATTATCTTTGGTCTCTATATCATCCATTTTAAAGATTGTTATCGAGTTTATATTCATTCTTGATCAAGAATTTTTATTGTTGAGTTTCTTGAAAAGTCTTGATATTATCTTAGGAAAAGAAAGATTAGTTTGAAACAAGTTAAAGAATGCTTTTCTTGAATCAGTCTTGTAATTTAGCTGAGTATATGATATGTTAAAGAATGATTTCTTTAAGGTTCTTGGAACTTTAGTGTAGAAATCTAGTATGTTTGAGAGTACAGGAAAGATACTAGTTCAGCATTGTTAAAGATTTCAGTTGAGAAAGCTAAGTAGTAAGCTGGGCTAAGTCTTCAAGAAAGCCAAATTTCAAGAATTTACGGTCTATTAAGTATGAGCTATATAAAGTATTTTGGGAGTAGTATTGAGTATCAATATGGGTGAGAGTAGAATAAATTACTCGAACTCATAAACTATGTACCCAGCATAGGATAGGATTATACTACAGTACCTTCCTTAAAGCCACTGAGATGACCTAGTTTTGGGAAGGATCCACTCCCCTAATTATTCGTCCCCTACCCTGGCAAAGTACGAGATGGCTCTGGCAGTGTGGGCAAGACGTTGTATCACCACGAAGCTCATAGTGGTGGTTGTCGGTTAGAGAAACTCTCCAAACTAAGAAACTAAGTTTTTACATATCAATTTTCAGCATGTTATTTTTAGCATATCAACCTTTATGATCATTGTTATGTAATTATGAATTATGTTTATGTCTTTTGAGAAGTATCATGATATACTGTTTACATGTTTTGACCATCTTACATATCGTACATTCCATGTATTGACGTTTTTAGGACTTACATCATTTTATGATGTAAACGCAGGTGACAGAGTTCCTCAGCGGCCGGTTCATTGAGAACCTGCTATCTATCAGCTTATTGGTGAGACCTCTTCCCAGTCCGAGGCTCCTTTGATTCATGAGATTACTTTTCAGCTTTATTTTAGTTCTGGCTACTTGGGGTCTGTCTCAGTAGTCCATTCAGACGGTATTAGTAAAAGTTCCATAGACCAGGTACTTAGTAGTTCAGTTTCCAGTTATTTAGACAATGCTTAGATTGCTTTCTTATTTGGTTATGCAGATTATTTTAGCTTATCTTTGTTGCTTTATGGCTTTTTTCCATCATTATTAAGTCTTCCATTGAGTAAGTAGCCAAGCCAAGTGGTTCACTTGGGACCAAAAATAGTTTTTGAATGCCGGCCAAGTCCAGGGTGTAGGCTCTGGGCATGACAGGAAATAAGGCAAAGCCCTGAGTTCAACTTGACTGATTTTTCTATTCTTATTTCTATACCATTGAAACATACTTTTGGAAGCCTAGTCAGGAAGCCATGGGAAAGGAGTGAACTAGGTACAATACTTCCTAAAAAAGGAGGGCCTTCAAGGACTATTTGATGAGGTGGTTAGTATAGAATGTTAGGGGAATAAATAAGTGGCATAAACAAAAGGAATTTAAACTCCTTTTGAAGAATAGGAGAATAAAGTTGGATGGATTGATTGAAACTAGAGTAAAGCAACACAACCACCATAAAAATTTGCAATAACATATTTCCAAGCTGAGGGGTGATCAAAAATTATTAACATAACAGTAATGGAAGAATTTGGATAGCTTGGAATCCTAATATGTACAAAGTTATTACTATAGCTAGTTCCTGTTAGACCATTCACCGCAACATTGCTGAAATTTTAGGGAATTTCTCTTGTCAATGCACTATAGTGTAGGGTTTTAATTAAATTGAACTGAGAAAGCCACTCTGGACTGATATGAGAAGTATAGTATAGATTATCAAGAAGCCTTGGCTAATTTGTGGTGACTTCAATGCTATGTTACATCCAAGTGATAGAGCATTTTGTACTACAATAACATTAGCTGAGATTAGAGATTATGTTAATTGTATGTAGTATGTAATGGTTAGTGAATTACCATGGAAAGGAGAATACTACATATAGACAAATAAGCAATTGGGTGATGCTAGAATTTGTAGTAGAATTGATAGAGCATTTGGTAATCATGAGTAGATGATGTTGTGGATGATGTTGTGGGGTCATGTTCAAATAGAATATGCACTCCCTCAACTCTCATATTACACTCCAACACCATTTAATCTAACAAGTGCTCAACGCATAATTAAAACCTTATTTAGATTTTTCAATCTATGGGTTGATCATCCTAATTTCTTGAAGATAGTGGAGCACATATGGGGAAATCAGTTAGCTATAGAGCCAATGGAGATCATATGGAAGAAACTCAAAGCTCTAAAAGAACTACTGAGAGTATTGAATAGGAAAGAGTACAAGGATATTGAGAAGAAAACCTCTAAAGCTAAAGAGGATATACAACAAGTACAAGATCAACTGAGGAGGAACTATTTAACCTAGCAACGCTGGAAAAGGAGAAAATCCAGGAGCTTGAGACATGGTCTAATATTGAAGAAAGTGTTCTGAGGCAAAAAGCTAGAACCAATGGATACAGCTGAGAGATGCAAACAATAAATTCTTCTCTACAGCCATCAAAGAGAGAACTCAAAAGAAACAAATAACATAGCTGACATCCTTGCAAGGTATTAGATAACAAAGCATCAAGACATTAGGGATGAGATTCAAAGCTTCTATAAATCACTGATGGGATCAGCAGCTCAGTCTTCACAAACAATAAACAAAGAGGTCATAAATAAGGGTCCAATACTAAATCAACAACAAGGAATAACACTGTGCAAACCAGTAACTGATGAGGAAATCCACTCAGGTCTAAGGTCCATTGATGATGATAAAACATCTGGAGTAGATGGTTTCAATGCATTATTTTACAAGAAGGCTTGGCCTTAGATTGGAAAGGAAATCACTAGAGCAGTTAGAAGATTTTTCAATGCTGGTAAGATCCACAATGCTATCAATCGTACTTCCATCACACTAGTTCCCAAAAAGATAATCCAGCTACAGTAAAGGAGTACAGACCAATAGCTTGTTGTACAGTTTTATATAAAGTCATCGCCAAGATTCTTACAGCTAGGCTGCAAGGTGTTATAGCAACAGTAATAAATGAGGCTCAATCAGGGTTCATTCCAGGAAGAAAAAATAGCAGATAACACCATTCCAGTTACTTAATTGGTTAAAGATTACCAAAGAAAACACATCTCACCTAGATGCATGATCAAGACTGACCTACAAAAAGCTTATGACTTTGTGGAATAGGTATACTTGGAACAAGTTATGAGTGAGATGTATTTTCCTGCTAAATTTATAAACTGGATAATGCATAGTGATAAATGGATAGCCTAACATACCATTTAAAGCTGCTAAAGGTCTAAGGCAAGATGATCCAATATCACCATATTTATTTGTTGTGGCTATGGAGTACCTAAGCAGGCCGCTCAACACTCTAAGGGACAAGAAAGAGTTTTCTTATAACCCTAGGTGTGCTGAGTTGGGGGTATCACACTTGTGTTTTGCAGATGACCTATTATTATTTGCTAGAGGAGATTTCCAATCTATGGTTACAACAATGGACTATTTTGATATGTTTGCTCAAGCATCTGAGCTACAAGCAAATAAAGATAAAAGTTCTATCTATTTTGGAGGCCTCTCAAAGAAGGAACAAGAAAGCATTATTCAGCATACTAATTTATCACTTGGACAACTCCCTTTTAAGTATTTGGGCATCCCTCTCTCAACAAAGAAACTCACTCTGAATCAATGGATACCACTTGTAAACAAATAGTAGCCAAAATCAACACATGGTCAGCTAGAAAATTATCTTATGTTGGGAGATTGCAGCTGATACAAGCAGTACTTTTTGGCATATAAGCATATTGTCCCAATTATTTCTTGTGCCAACAAAGGTACTTAAGCTTATTGAAGCACACTGCAAAAGTTATCTTTGGTCAAGTACCAGTTCAGTCACTAAAAGGGCATTGGTAGCTTGGGATAAAGTGTGTACACCTAAGTGAGGTGGAGGGTTAAATTTGATCAATACTAGAATATGGGATAAAACAACAATAGCTAAAACTAACTAGGATTTAACTTATAAACAAGAGAAACTATGGATAAGGTGAATACATACATACTACATCAAGGAAAGTTCGACTGCTACAGTCAACATACCAGCACAAGCATCTTGGATGATCAAACAGATTATGGCAGCTAGATCTACAATAAGCCACATTCAGATGAACAATTCAATACGCGTCAAAACTATGTACCACAAGTTGCTCGAAAAAAATTCAAGGGTTCCATAGAAATCACTGACGTTTAGGAATATGTCATATCAAAAGCAAAATTCACTCTATAGCTTTAACTATAAGACAAATTGATGATAACAGACAAGCTACAAGAATGAGGGATTGAAATTGACTGTACCTGCAAGTTCTGTCAACAACAATAAGAGTCAAGAGATCACCTATTTGTACAATGTCCCTTCACTTGCACCCTATGGAGAAGACTTATGCAATGGATGCAATGACAATGGACTTCATCAGCAAATTGAGAATCCCACTTGGCATGGATGATAGCTTTCTCAAAGGGCATATCTACCAATGTGCAAGTGTTCAAGATGATTTATGCTGAAATGGTATACATGGTTTGGATCGAAAGGAATCAGAGAACCTTTGAAAACAAGAGCAAAGTGAAGAAGTAGCAAAGCAAATTGCTTTCATCTGTAATGTAAGAGCTAAGGCTAGAATTAGAAGGAAGTTACAACAATTATCCTTTTGAGATGTAGATGATAGATTTGTGATTAAAGTAGTTGCTACACTTGAATTTTAACTGAGATAGCAATTGAGACTAAATTGTTATGGAAATGTAATGATCATTTTGGTGGTTAATGAAACATTAACTGTCACACCCCTCCCTAGGGTCGTGACCGGTGTCCGATAGGGACACGTCATCACCTAATAAGTCGACTTCCTTTCTAGTCATATTCTATAATTCTACCGAAATTTCGGCAGAGTCTCCTCTGTTTTACTGACTAACCTCACCTGCAGCAGCTCCC
>JAOTQR010080150.1:0-41233 GCA_025774065.1 Solanum ossicruentum
CTATTCGTTTCAAATGAGTTGATAAATCTAACTACGTGAAACTCATTCGACCAACGGGAGAGGGCGACTTCAAAGGAGAACTCAAGGGCCACCTCTTCGAGTGAGACTAAGTGAAATAAGACTCGTATATATTGAGCTCGTAATGGTACCTCGCAATTCAAAAGAATGCGCTGACAAAGCATTAGATCTAGAATTCCCACCAGGAAGGCCGCTAGAAAGGAGGGGATCGAAGAGCTCGACCTAGTCTAAATCCATACTATATGAACAAGGGACAAGAATTTTATCAACCTTGGACTTGAAAGCAATTCTACTTGAAAGCAGCGTAATGAATGAAACTGAACTTTAAAGCCTAATGAATTCCACTATATAAGTGAAAACAGAACTGCTATTTTAGCAAATAATGTCTCATCCCCCAAGACTTGCAACACTATCCCTAAATGGTCCACAAACTCTAAATAAATCAATGCGCCACCACTAGAGGCAACTTAAAACATATTAGGTAGGGTTTTAGGATCTTAATCATGAAACCCATTATGACACCCCATAACTCCATGCTTTTGTACACATGTTTCATGCCTTGTTTTTAAGATTGGGGGCATATTAGGTTCGTGGGAGACTCCTAGTACCTGGACGAGTTCAAGACTTCCCTAAAAGTTGAGTTTTGGGTGATGGTCTATGAGACAGTCAACTTTAAACAAGCATGACTTCTAGCACATTTTGAACTGGGTGGCCCCTGATATGTGAAATAAAAGCCATTTGAGTTAGCTTTTCAATGCACTTACTTTCACCTCATTTAGAGTTTAGAGTAAAAAGTTATAGCCATTTTACTGAAGACTGCAAGTGTAGAGTTGCACTACGAGCCCAATATTACGAAGCGTTGGTCAGGGTACGGCTCATAGGTTAGGCTAATAGCAATTTCCAGAGACTCCAACATTGAGCCTAGGGGTTAGGGGAAGGATCCTATGAGTCGTAGTGCTACCTACGGGTTATAGCGAGGCTCATAATAGTCATTAGAAGGCTTTCTATGAAGGGTTATTTTTGTCTTTTCCCACCCTATCTAAGCTATAGATTGACCTTTTTTTTGCTCATTCAAGGTGCCAAAACCCTTAAGTTCTTCATTGAACTGATGAAATGAACTCTCAAACATTTATACTAATATTTCACTCCAAAATGAAGTGTCCAAATCTCTTCAGGATCTAAATATTTCCTTCAAGCTTCAAGCCTCCATTTTCAGTCTTCATCAAGAACTTATCCAAAGCTAAGTTATGTAGGTTTTAGCCAATTTGTTCTCCCACCCATGGTGCCATAATCTCCTTTTTACTTATTTTGTATGATTTAAAGTTGATTTTACAAATGAGTTTACTAGCACGAACATGTCTATGAGCTATGTTAAAGCTATGTAAAGTGGTGACTGTTTTGCTATGTTTTGAGCTATAAATCTTTGATCTATTGTAAGATTTGATAAGGGATTTTTATATATATTGCTTAAAGGTATTTCAAGGTATTGATTGATGGTTTTACAATGGATTTTCTTTCATAATTTTATCTCTATATTTCATGGTTTTATACAACCATTCCACACCCTCAGTGTTTGATGAAATGTCCGGATATGGTTTCTTGAGTAGTTGAAGGTCCAAAGCATGACATATGACATGAATGGCTATATGATGATGAAATGAGCTTTGTATATGATATACTCTATATAAATTATTGCATCAGACCATACTCGATCTGGGGGACAAGAGCCCGGTTAACCATGTTGGGGTTTTATACTAATCAACCATGCGAGGGGTTTATACTTCATCACCGTGTTGGTAAGTTGTGATTACTATCAACCATGTGAGGGGTTTATACCACACAACCACCAAGGGGTTTATACTTTTACTAGCTAGCTTGGTCTTTTCTACACATTTATCCTATATGAGCATGAGTTACTTAAGCATGTTTTACTTGTGCATTGATCATAAATGCCATATTGTTATATTATGCCTGTTATTTATGGTTATGCATTTTGACTATGATGCCTATCTGTTGTTGCATTGCATCCTACATACTTATTACATTCAAATGCACTAACGCATACTCTTGCCTATATGACATCACCATATATGACCCGAAGCCCAAGTTAATCATCCTCCTCCTCCACGTGGCTTGTTCGGTACTACTCAAGCTAGTGGGTGAGTCCTCCACTTCGGGGACCTTAGTCTATGCTACTCTTATTATGTATTGAGATATTCTTCTTTATGTTCTATTTGGACTATGAGGGTGATCTTGGTTGCTTTTTCCTGGCTCCAGCTCTTATCTATGTATTAGACATGTTTGCTGGACATGTTATGTATCTACAATATGAGCTTTGAATCTTTGTCTTTTAACTATGATGTTATGCAAGCTTCCCCCTTAGTCCCTTTGTCCCTATTATTATTCTCTTATGTCTTTAATTCCTCCGCGACCAATGATGTGTAATGATAAATTAAGAGGCTTGTTTGGGGTTTTCTTGGGTTCCCTATTCGCCGTGTCACGTGTAGGCCCTACACATAGGTTGTAACAAACTTGGTATCAGAGCACTAGGTTGATAGATCCTCAGAGTCCAACACACCGCGTCGATTAGTCTTATAGATGGTTGTGTTATGCACCACAACTATGTGTAGGAAGCTATAAGGTGTTCTAAGAAATGTTTCACCTCTTCATGATCTACATCGTGCGATAGAGTTAGGTCCCAAAGGGCTTATTTTCAAACCCCTAACCATTACATTTCAGGGTATGTCTCAATCTACTCAGGATGGTGCTTTGATGAATCCGGAGATTCGTAATGCTCTATGGGAAGTGTCCATGTTGGTTGCAAAATTGGCAACTCAAGTAAATCAATAAGTGGGTGCTCTTGAGACTTCTAGTGGTGAGAGGAGAGGTGGTGAGGCCAAGAAGGCTCATGTGGAGGGTAAGTTCCAAAGTCCCAAAGGTAGAGGTAGTGTTATATGTCCAACATGTGGTAAGGTTCATAGATGCTCATGCTTAAAAGGCACCAACGCTTGTTTCCATTGTGGTGAGAGGGGCATAAGAGGAAGGATTGTACTTGTAAACACAATAAGGGTAAAGGAGGTCATGCAGGGATAACTAACCCCAAGTGTCGAAGGTGTGGAAAGAACCACGGTGGCCTGTGTCGGAGGAACATTAGTGCTTTCTTTGGATGTGGTAAAGAGGCTCACAAGCTTGTGGATTGTACATTTATTCCTAGGACGTGTAAGAATGGTTGACTTTTGGAACATGGTGGTTATGTTGATCAAGTGGCTCAAGGAGGGAATAAGGTGCTCGATGCTATTACCGGTAAGTTGAAGTTTCCTTGGCTTCGATATGCATGACTTGTTAGGCCCGGTGTGCTGCTATTTCTTCTCTGTTCTTTTGGATGCATGCATGTTATGTCTTCATGGGTGGTAGGGCCCGTAGAGGTAGATCTGACTCCCTAATGTGCCTGTCTTTGAGTGGGAGGTGGTCAAGTGGTACCAAGAGAGGTAGGTCTCTTTCATGCCTTAAGGTGCAATTGGCCTCTAAAGGATTGCACTTACCACCTTCTGAAGTTTGGAGGTGTTGAACCTAAGTTGTTTTGGTCATAGAATTATTATTGGTGATAAATGAGGCCTTGAATGTCCCTTTTCGATATTTTGAATTTGGCATAGTGACTTTTGTTTTGACTAGTACACCAGTTATTCCTATAAACACAATAAGGGTAAAGGAGGTCATGGAGGGATAACTAACCCCAAGTGTCGAAAGTGTGGAAAGAACCATGATGGCCCGTGTCAGAGGAACACTAGTGCTTGCTTTGGATGTGGTAAAGAGGGTCACAAGCTTGTGGATTATACATTTATTCCTAGGAGGTGTAAGAGTGGTCGACTTTTGGAACATGGTGGTTTTGTTGATCAAATGGCTCAAGGAGGGATAAGGTGCTCGATGCTATTACTAGTAATTTGAAGTTTCCTTGGCTTCGATATGCATGCCTTGTTAGGCCCGGTATGCTGTTATTTCTTCTCTATTCTTTTGGTTGCAAGCATGTTGTGTCTTCGTGGGTGGTAGGGCCCGTAGAGTTAGATCCGACTCCCTAAAGAGCCTGTCTTTGAGTAGGAGGTGGTCAAGTGGTACCAGGGGAGGTAGGTCTCTTTCATGCCTTAAGGTGCAATTGGTCTCTAAAGTATTGCACTTACCACTTTCTGAGGTTTAGAGGTGTTGAACCTAAAGTTGCTTTGGTCATAGAATTATTGTTGGTGATAGATGAGGCCTTGAATGTCCCTTTTCGATATTTTGAATTTGGCATAATGACTTTTGTTTTGACTAGTACGCCAGTTATGCCTATAATTTTCATGAGTAATATCTTTAGTCCCTACTCTAATATGTTTATGGTGGTTTTGGTGATGATATGAGTGTTCATTCCCTAATGAGGTAGTGTATGTGAGTCATTTGAGGGTAAAACTACAAGTTTAAAGAATGAAGATGGGTGCTAAATAGGAGGAATGGGAGTTGTGGTTGTAGGAAGTTTCCTTTGTAGGTTGTCTTGTGCTCGATGAATGCATTAAGGTTGACCCTAGTAAGATAAAGGTGATTAGATGTTAGCCTAGACCTTAACCTCTTTTGGTATTAGGAGCTTCTTGAGTTTAGCGGGCTATTATCGGAGCTCGTGAGTAGGTCATTTTCTATTGTTTCTCCTATGACTTAATTTACCCTAAGTGAGGCCAATGTTATAATCGACGCTTTGAGTAGGGTGATTTTGATAGGTCCAGGGGTTGCCATTTCCTGTGTTATTCCTTGGTCCTAGTAGGATTCATGTGTGTATGGGTTTGCCGAATGGTTACATGAGTCTATTGTGAGGTTCTATTAGGGTTTCCCCAAGTTATCGTCGCATAGAGTCTTGTATTGTGATCTTGGTTGAACTTATCTTGATGTGCTGGAGGTATTGGGGTAGTTTAGGCTACTTGCATAGCATGCTTCCAATGAGTATAGAACCCATAATGTTGTAATTTGATAGTCAGGGTCGGTCGATCTTTTTGGTCAACTACAATGGGTTAGTCACTTCTCTAAGATTGATCTTTGGTGAATTTATGCATTAGCTATGATTATGGGTCTTTATAATAGGGTATTAAAACCCTACGTTGATATGTTTGTGGTGGCCTCTAGTGATGAGGTATTGATTTGTTTTGAGCTTGTGAATTATTTGGGGGTAGTGTTGCAAGTCCTGGAGGATGAGAAGTTATTTGCTAAATATTACAAGTGTGCATTATAGTTAACAAGACGGTGCTTAGAATCCCTTATGGATTGTGATATGAGTATACATTAGACTTTCCAGTAAGGCTAGTGTTGTGGTTGGTACTCTAACTAGCCTAGTATGCATGGATAATGGTGGTGTCACTTCCCAAGCCAAGATTCTGGATGTGGGAAACACTCGGAAACCATTTCTTGTCCCAAGCGAACCACTTGGCCTAACTACTTTCTCAGCAGAAGACTTATCAATAGTGGAAAAGGCTCTTAAAGCATCAAACTAACCCATGAATAGACTGAATAAATGAATGTAAAGTCATAAATATTGTCTCAATAAATCGAAACTAAAATACTGAATCATAGTCCATGGAACCTCTACTACAACTATCTAAAAGGACTATTGAGACAGGCCCTAAGTAGGCAGAACTGAACTAAAATTGAAAGTAACATAACATGAACCAAAGACTCTCGGACTGAAAGGAGTCCTGACCACTGTCTGGGAGCTATCAATTCTCAATGGAGCGGTTGCTGAGGAACTTGGTCACCTACGTCTACATCATAAAATGATGCAAGTCCTAAGGATGTTAGCACGTGGTATGTACGGTATGTAAGATGACCAAAACATTTAATCAGTATATCATAATGCTTCTCAAAAGATATAAACATAACTCATAATTACATAGCAATAATCATAAAGGCTGGTATGCTGAAAATAACATGTTGAAAACTGATATGAAAAACTTAGTTTCTTAGCTTGGGGAGTTTCTTTATGATACAGCGTCTTGCCCATGCTGCTAGAGCCATCCCATACTTTGCAGGGGTAGGGGACAAATATCTAGGGGAGTGAATCCATCATAAAACTTGGCCATCTCAGTGGCTAATGAGGAAGGTACTGTAGTACAATCCTATCATATGCTGGCTACATAGTTTATGAGTTTGAGTAATTTATTCTACTCTCACCAATATCGGTGCTCAATACTACTCCCAGTATACCTTATATAGCTCATACTTAATAGATCATAAATTCTTGAAATCTTGCTCTCTTTGGGACTTAGCCCAGCATATTACTTAACTTTCTCAACTGAAATCTTTAACATTGCTGAACTAGTATCTTTCATATACTTTCAAATATACTAGATTTCTAAAGTCAAGTACCAAGAAAACTTCAAGAAAATCATTCTTTAACATATCATATACTCAGCTAAAATGCAAGAATAATTCAAGAAAAACATTCTTTAACTTGTTTCAAACTAATCTTTTCTTTTCTTGAGATAATATCAAGACTTTTTAAGAAACTCAACAATAATAAATCTTGTTCCAGAATGAACATAAACTTGATAACAATTCTTTAAATTGGATGATATAGAGACCAAAAATAATAATATTCATCAAGAGTCTATGGAATTTGTCATGAAATTAACATATTCACAAAGCTTACGGGAAACTTAGTCTCAATTTAGACTTGAAGATTCATGGGTGAAAACTAGTTCCGATTTCTAAAAATATTAGGAAAATAATTACTTTTCGATGGCCTTACATACCTTGGAAGGAATTTCTTTGGGATTTGGAGAAATCCTTAAGCCCTACTATTGCTTCTTGAGTTCTTGAACATATGTTCTTGAAAGGGTTCGCTTGTTTGAGAGAATGAATGAGGAAATTAACGTTTTAGGGACTAAATATGACTTAAAAATGGATTAGTTTAGGATATGCGATGTGGGAAAGGTTAGAATTGCCCCTCCCCACTAAAAGAACAAAGAGCCCCGAAATTACACAAGTGTGCAACGTCACTAGTGTTAATTTCAACTTTTTCACAAAGTTTTACTTTTTCTTGAATTTCTTGAAAACGACTAAGTGTGGCTCCAAAGTCTCTCTAGGTCGCGGAGCAAACTTGGCAACCTCACTATTTTTGAATATATTTGGATAAAATAATTTGCATTTTTTGAGGTTTTGTCGAGTCGAGACCATTTTATGACTCGATTTTTTGTACTGATTGCAAATCCAGTCTCGAGTTTGTAAATGGAGCAAGGGAAGGCACGTTACATGTAAGGTTAATTCTAGGGGTATTTTCATCATTTCACGAGGTGTTACAATATCTCCCCCTTGGATTCATTCGTACTCAAATGATAAAGATACGAACAAAGCTAGCTCAAACCACAAGATTTCCTAACTTACTAAACGTAAATCTTCAAGGTGAGAATACGAAATTTAACCTTTAAGATCCTCATTTAGGCCAATGAACAAGTGTGGATACTTGACCTTCATATCTTCCTCGGCCTCCCATGTAGCTTCTTCCATAAATTGGTTCCTCCACATAACCTTCATCGAAGTAATCTCCTTGGTCAATAATTGATGAACTTGTCAGTCTAATATTTGCACCAGAATCTCTTCATAAGACAAGTTTTCCCTAATTCCAGTGCTTTCAACAAGGACAACTAGAGAGGGATCTCCCAAGCCTTCTTAAGCATGGAGATATGAAATACCGGATGTGTAACACTCAACTTCGCGGATATCTCTAGCTCGTAAGCAACATTGGCCACTCTTCTCAGAATATGATATGGCCTAATATATCACATCAGAGCTTCCCCTTCTTCCCGAATCTCATAACTCCCTTCATTGGAGATACCTTCAGATACACCCAATATACTGGCAACCAAGTGAGGAGAATACTTTGACAAGTTGTCGAACTTAAAGTAATACTCCCTAACACTCATAGGACCTTACTTGAGGTTCATAAACTCCATCTTCTTTGCCTCCTTTAGCTCTATGGGAAGGTGATAGTTGAGGCTGGAGATTTTGAACTCTTTCCAAGAAACGAGATTTTCTTTTACCCTCTACCTCTTCCATTAGACAAACCGCAATTGAGGAAGGCCTTTTATTTGATAGGCCACAAGTTTTGTTTTCTCATCTGAGTAAAACCCCACCTTATCAAGAACTTTGTATACTCATCAATGAATTCTTGGGGCTCTTCTTCAATTTTGGAGCCATAGAACTTCATTGGATTCATTCTTATGAAATCCCTCACCCTTCAGATGGGTGTAGGAGCATGAGCAGCTTGAACTACTTAGTTGGCTATGGCCCTAGAAATAGGGTGACCCCAATCTGGCATTCAGCATGACTGACCCCTTTTTTTCCAACTACACTGGTGTAGTTGGAGGGGCTGATTCACCATCGAGAGAGGGAGCTATTTGTGTTGCACTTCTTTGAGCCATGATCTAAAATAGAAAAATATCATCCATTTGGAGTAGGAATTTTCATAACTTCTAAAGCATGACATAGAATATGAAGAAATGAATCATTCCTAAATTACCTCATAACCTCTCATTCATAGTTGTGGCGCACTTCACAACGATGAACAAGACTCTACTTAATGTGGTGTGTTAAATTTCTGAGGACCATTTACAAATCTAGTGCCTTGATACCAAGCTCTGTCATGACCGATACCTAGGGCCTAAGCATCACATGGCGAATGGGGAACTTGATGGGGAACTTGATGGAACCCAAAACAAGCCTCTTAAGTATACATGGCATAACTTTGGTTGCGGAAGTAAAGTTGAACAGCTAGCACATTATTCTAGGGGAAACAAGACTTTAGACTAATGCTATAGGGCTGTTGTAGGGAAGAGGATTAGCATGCGTCACGTAGGAATTAAAGTCTAAAGGGTGTGTAATTTTGACTCACGCTATGGGGGCAATTAGGGACTTAGGACTTCCTTCCCATCAATACAACAAGCATTTAACACATAAGAGAGAATAATGGAATAAGGGAGTCTTTCATAACACATACCATAATAAGAGTTGAGCTCATAAGATTCATATCCAAATATCCAATGAAACCTCTAATGCAAATGGAAAGGGGGCCAAGGCATCTCCCAACATCACCCTCAAATTATAAATATCCATAATTAGGCAAGTCTTAGATAAGCATGAAAGGAAATGGCTATTGTCCCCGAATATGGAGGACTCTCCAAAAGAGATCTTCAACCGAATCATCTAACCATGTGGAGGAGGAGGATGGATAGGAGTTCTGGGGTTTAGATCAGCTAGGCAAAAGGTATGTGTTACAACTTGGAATGTACTAAGTATGCTGAGTGCAATGCAATAAGGAACATAATCCATAATTAAATAATATGCATAATCATAATCAACGAATGTAAGTTCAATATGACATGGAGTCTCAATGACTTAGTCATAATATGTGTGAGGAATCATCAAGTCACATTACATATCATACATAGATGGGATTGACCATAACTGACATGTAATACCAAGCAAGCTACTACTTGGAATGTCAATGTTCACTCCACATCGGACAAGGAGTGGTCTACTTTTCCACGGTAAACCAAGCACTCACCTAGCAGGAACTCTCCCATTTCAGAAAGTGCTTCATAAGCACCTTGCGGGAACACCACACTTTTTGTTAACATATGACAAGAAACATACGAGAAAAACAACCTTTTGATATTTAATTAACATGTGCCATATGGGAACAACACTCTTTTTGGTCAATCATGCCACACTTGCTATATGGATCCACTTGTTAAATCACAAACCTATGGTGGCAACATAGTTATGAGACAATGAATATCTGCCAAGGCCCTCTCAGTGCTAGGTCATAATAACAAGGAATACTCAAATCATACTTATAAAAATAAGCAAAGCATCATAATTTTGTAATATTTTCATAGAGTAGCTCTTCAAAATCAAAGCTTCATAATATCAAAATAAGGCGTCATATCATTCATAATTTTTCACAATATTCTCGTATCTCATATCATACATAATAGCCTTTCAAATTCACGACATTCATGGTTCATGTGTCTTGCCATAAGGCCTTCATCAACCCTAGAAGCTTACAACACATCTTTAATTAAACATAGTGGGTATACATATATACTCAAAATCATGCAAAAGTCAAGATGTAGGACATGACAAGAGTAAATAAAGTCCTTTTCAAATCATTCAAAGTAACCCTCCATAATACTATATAACATAGTTAGGGCTTCCTTAACCCTTATAAAAATCCATAAAATCACATGGCATTTCAATGTAATATGATGTACAAAGTCAGAATACCATAAATGTCGTCATAATGTCATCATGTAAAACAATCCATAAATTTTCGTAACTTGAAAATTGAAGAGGAAGAAGAATGGTTGAGATATATCGAAGGGAGGTCCCCACAAATTGAAATCCACATACCTTGGTATGATTTTAGTGTAATAGATTTTATTTGAAAGTGAAGAAGCAAAAACCCTAGCTTGAACCTCACACTTGAACACCTAGATGGAGCTTGAGAGTATTTAGGAGGTTTTTAGACTTAGGAATATTTTGAATGAAGGAGGATAAAGTAGATTAGGGTTGTTTTAAGCCTGAGAATGGCATATTTGAAGGCTTAAATGAAGTCGTATGAGAATATAATAATAGGAAATTCAAACTTGCCCTCCTTAAAAATCTTCCACACAAGACCACGAGGCCCCCCCGATTACTGGCCATG
Source organism: Solanum ossicruentum (assembly GCA_025774065.1). Taxonomy (NCBI): domain Eukaryota; kingdom Viridiplantae; phylum Streptophyta; class Magnoliopsida; order Solanales; family Solanaceae; genus Solanum; species Solanum ossicruentum. The sequence continues at coordinate 10,736 of JAOTQR010080150.1, forward strand.
GTCCAGTTTATAGGTCGGAGTAGGGAGGTCTTGCATGGTAACATTTTCAATCCTTAAAAACTTCCTCTGATCCTCAACCTACGACAAGACATACAACTTGTAACTGAATGTACAAGCCATATAGTATCTCATTTACTCAACTTCAAAAATCAATAATTTAACTAGATTTGACCAATGTTACATGAGCTCGATATATGGCCCATGGGACCATTTTTGGCCTGTAGTCCCATTTGTAAAACCCACTGATACTTATGAAATTTCTAGATTTTATTTCTTAGGCTATTTAACACCTTCCAATTTATGGGGCCTTATAAGTTAAGAGAATACTTTCTCACACTCATATGTCCTCTTTTGAGGTTAATTAAACTTGCACTTTGGCCTCTGTATACTCCAATGGGAAGTACCTATCCAAATATGCCACTTTAAACACTTCCCAACAAAATTGACTAGTTTCCTTACCTCTTTCTTCAACCCTTGGTCATAACAAACTTTTGGCACACCCTTCAATTGATAGGCCACAAGATCGACCTTCTTCTCCAATGGTATACCTATGATGACTAAAATTCTATAGGTCAAATGAACAAACTCGAAATGAACCCAAAACTGCCAAAAAATATGCCTCGAAAGTGCCTAGAATCATAATTTCCATATATCTCAAAACGCATGCATAATATCGAAAATCCAACTTCATATTCTTGATCAGGGAGCAAAATTGAGTAGGAAATAGGTCTAATCCCAATTTTAGACAAATGAATCACAATTTAAATTTCCCAAAATTTAAATTCTAGTGAGGTTTCTGCAGCCCTGGCGCAATGCGCCAAGGGTACATCTACATATTTTTGTGTAATTTTCTTGTTCGGTCAAAGACTTTTAGGTCTTAGGCCTAAGCCTTCCCCATGCGTGAAAATACCTATACTTAGTCATATTTCACCTTCATATCATACAACACATGTCACGACCCAAGCCTAGGGCCTAGACGTGACATGATGCATGGGGAACCCGAAGGGACCCCAAGCAAACCTCTTAACATATCATTACATATACTTGGTCGCGGGAGCAATAAAATACAACACAAATAGAGTAAAGCAGGGAGAATAGGGCTAAGGGACAACTTCCATATCATAAACACTAAGAGTTAAGAGAGAGTAAAAGCTCATAACATTACACATGACATATCCAACAACACTTCTACTACATAGATAAGAGCGGAGACCAAGACAAGCTACTGGTTCACCCTCATAGTCAACATATACATAAAATGCGGTAGTATTGAAATATAGTGTGAGATGATAAACGTCATCCCCAAAATGGAGGACACACTAAAGAGTTTGAGAGAAGTCGTACTAGCCACGTGCCAGAGGATGATCAAGTGGTGCTCTGGTTCCTACATGGTGACATTATTTAGGCATAAAGTATGCGTTAGTACATTTGGATGTAGTAAGTATGTAGGATGCAATGGAACGAGAGATAAGAACATAGTCGAAATATGTAAGCATAGGTAATGGGTAGCATATAACAATATGGCATGCATGTGAGATGTTATGTAGTAAATTATAATTATATAGGACATAATACATGTGAAAGAAGAGACCATATCATATTTGTGGATCGTCGCACCCTAACACCCTTGGTAATTGAGGTATTAGCCCCGTCAATTAGTTGGTGGATCGTCGCACCATACCACCCTTGGTGACAGAGGTACAAACCCTCTGTCATGGTTATCAAGGTATAAACCCCTCGACATGGTCAGTGGATCGTCGCACCAGACCACCCTTGGTGATCGAAGTACAAATCCCGCGACATGGTTATGAAGGTATAAACCCCTCAATATATTTATTGTGACGACCCAAATAGGGCCTAGACATGATACGGTGAATAGAGAGCCTGAAGGGTCCCCAAACAAGCCTCTTAAGTTATCAGTACGCATCATTGGTCGTAGAAGCATTTATATGACATAAAAGAGTAGAAATAGGGGTAATGGGACTAAGGGGATAGCTTTCACAACATCATAATCAAGGGAGAAAGAGTCAAGGCTCATATTATAGATACATAGCATGTCTAACAAAACCTCTACTGCATAGATAAGAGAGGGGGCCAAGACGAAGCAGTCGGGCTCACCCTCATAGTCTATATAGAAAGTAAAAAAGAATGTTCAATACATAATAAGAGAAACTTGTCCTCGAAGTGGAGGACCTACCAACTAGCTTGAGTAGTATCAAACCAGCCATGTGGAGGAGAAAGATGATTAACTTGGGCTTCGATTCCTACATGATATCAGGTAGGAAAAAGTATGTGTTAGTACATTTGAATGTACTAAGTATGTAGGATGCAATACAATAAGAAATAGGCATCATAATCAAAATGTATAACAATACTATGCAATGAATAACATAATAACAATATGACATATATGAATGATGCATTAAATAAAACATGCTTAAGTAACTCATGCTCATATAGGATATCATATGTGTAGAAGAGACTAAGCTAGCTATTCAAGGTATAAACCCCTTAATGGTTTTGTGGTATAAACCCCTCACATGGTTGATGGTAATCACACCATGCCAATATGGTGACAAAGTATAAACCCCTCGTACGGTTCATAAGTATAAACCCCCAACATGGTTACCGTGGCTTTTGTCCCGCCAAATTAGATATAGTCTAATGCAATTCTTTATATTGAGTATATCATATACATAAGCTTATTTCATCATCATATAGTCATTCAAATCATATCTCATGCTTTGGAACTTTAACTCCTCAAGAAACCACATCCTAACATTTTATCAAACACTTGGCAGGTGTGTAATGCTAGTATAAAACAATGCAATGTAGAGATAAAATCATGCAAGAAAATCCATTATAGAACCACCAATCAACACCTTGATACACCCTCAAGTAATATACATCAAAACCCCTCATCAAGTCTTACAATAGATCCAAAATTTATAGCTCAAAACGTAGCAAAACTATTACAACTTTAGATAAGTTTAACATAGTTCATAGACATGTTCATAATAATAAACCCATTTGTAAAATAAACTTTAAGTGATATAAATTGAGTAAAAAATGAGATTAAGGAACCGTGGGTGGAAGAACCCAATGGCTAAAACCTATATACCTTTACTTTGGAAGGTTTCTAGAAGAACCTTTTAAATGGAGGCTTCAAGCTTGAATGAAATCCTTGGATCCGCATGAGTTTTGGGACTCTTGAATCTTGAGGAGGACTTAGGGATTGACTTGGTTACCTTGAATTTCAACAAGACTTCTTAAAAAGCTTGAGAATGGATGGAGAATTTGATGAAGATTAGAAAGGATTTTGAGAGGGCTTTTGTTTGTTTTAGGGCTCAAAATGGCTAGACAATGAGGGATTTTTGTGTATATAGGTATAGGGTCATTGCCCAACTGCTCTGGAGTTAAAAAGAGCAAACTTTGGAACTTTATGAACTGGTCCACGTTAGGTCCGCATCACGAACCCGTCGCGGATAGCTACTATTTTTGCATAGTTTTACCAAAAATTATTTTTCTTGGCACTGGCAAAGTATACCGTGTAGGTACTCGTTTTCCCACATAATTTTTCACTCTGAATAAGAATATGCAGTCGAATTTGTGAAATTCAACATGGATTTTGAGATATTGAATAAAATTACATCAAGGACACAAGTTCCTTAGAGAAGTGAATAACCCATTGTAGTTGACCAAATAGATCAACCATCCTTAACCATCATATTACAACCTTACGGCTTCTACACTCATTGGAAGCATGCTATGCAAGTAGCCCAAACTACCACAAGAACTACAACCCATCAAGCTAAGTTCAACCAATGTCGGAAGACAAGGCTCTATGCAACAAGGACATAGGGAAACCCTCATAGATCTCCCTCTCAATCCATCGGTGCTAAGTCGTCATCCCACAAAAATACTTATAATATACATATGCATACTTTCAAAGATGCAATAGTCATTTTTCTTTCCAAATCATTTCAATGCACAATTGGGCTTAAAAGCCAAACACCATTCACAATAATTCATACTTTGGCTCAAATGCCAAAATCATAATTTTTTAGTCATAATATCCATGCATATGAATAGCCCATTCATACACAAAATGGTGCCAGCAACCCAAATTCCCAATAAGCCAAAAACCAAGGACACAAGTATGATAACATTATTTTCATAATCAACATTTTGTCAAATTCATACCATAAAACAAATTGGGCTTAATCCATAGCATAATTTCTCAAAATAATCCACGTACATGAATGCATATGCTATTATCAATGACAAAGTGACATGGATAATTAAGACTCAATCTAAAATCAATATTTATAATATGAAATTGAAGTGGAAACATAATTAATTCTACATTTAAATCCATAGTGTAATCTCTCATGCATAAATAATTCCAAAAAAAGGGGACATGCATGCTAATAATTCCATAAACCTAAAGTAAATCCTCATATAATGGTTTAAATCACATTAAAGTCATCAAATAAATACTACCCTTGCATCAATAGAGTTTTAGGAATCATAATATTTAAGAACCCAAATTAAAGTAAGCGAAATCTATGTAGGATTTCTTGAAAAAAGATTTGGGTCTCCTCGATTGGAAAGAATCAAGAATTAACCCTCATACACATGAATCCTGCTAAAAAAAGGAATACCACAAGAAATATCAACTCCTGGACCTATCAAATCACCCCACTCAAAACATCGGTCACAACATTGGCCTTATTTAGGGTCAATCAAGTGCTAGGAGAAACAATAGAAGAGAACTTATTCACAAATTCCAGTAATAGGCCACTAAGCCCAAAAAAGCTCCTAATCCAAACTCATATTACTCCTATTTAGCATCCATCTCTCTTCCTTAAACTTTGTAGTAGTACCCTCAAATGACTCATATGCACTTCTTCATTTTATGAAATGAACCATCATACCAAAACCCCCATAAACCTAATACAGCAGGGACAAAAGATCTTATTCATGAGACTTATAGGCATAGACTGTACACTAGTCAAACTAAAAGACACTACCTCAAATTTGAAATATCAGAAAGGGACATTCAAGGCCTCATCTACGACTACCTACAATTCTATAAACAAAACAACTTAGGTTCAACACCTCCAATTCTCATAAGATGACAAATACAACCCCTTAGAGACCTATTGTACCTTAAGAAATAAAATGGACCTACCTCCCTCGCCATTATTTGACAACCTCCCACTCAAGGATAGGTTTATTAGGGATACGAGATCTAGCCTTACATGTTCTACCACCCATGAAGACATAACATGCATGCCACCATTCCAACCCTATAATGACATCAAAATTTACCATACCAATTCCAACAAGCCACAAATCAAGACCTAATGTAATACAACCTTGGATCAATACATATAAACCTTCTAGCAATAATATACCTAACAAAAGGATAGACACCAATGATCCACTCAACAACTTGGGTTCACGAGAATCCCCACTGGCGAACAAAGAGAATAGAGAAAAAATAGTGGAAATCGAGGCCATCAATGCAAGCACATCAAAGCCAAAGAAAATTTCAACATAACAGTAGGAACATCGGGTGCCTCAGCTCCTCCTTGAGCCTCTTGATTAACATCACTAGCTTTACTCTTGTATCGACCATGTGGGAAATTGACAATTTTATGGCCTATCTCACCACACCCAAAGCATACACTCGTGTTTCTCCAACACATTCCACCATAGTCCATCCTACGAGTAGGGCACTTGGGATTAGTCATCCCCCCATCACCTCCTTTGCTCTTATTGCATTTACGAGGGAAATCCTTAACCTTATGACCCGTCTCCCCACAACTATAACAAGTATTAGTACCTCTCAAGCATGGGCCATCATGGCCTCTACCACATTTTGGGCACCTAGCATAAGGTACCCCACCACCACCACCTCTGCACATGAGACTTTGGAACTTACCCACACTATGAGCCCTCTTGGCATCACTACCTCTCCTTTTACCACTAGAAGTCTCGGGGCACCCACATGTTGATTGAGGTGAGTTGCCAATTTTGCCGCCACTTTGGCCACTTTCGATAGAGCATTGAAATCACCACGTTCATCATAGAACCATTCTGAGTAACTTTGAGACATATCCTGAAATGTAGTAGTTAGGGGTTAGCAATAAGCCCTAGGGGACCTAACTCTATCGCACGACATGGATCGTGAAGACGTGAAACATTTCCTAAAATGTCTCAGAGCCTCTTACTCATAGTTGTTGTGCACAACACTACCATGAATAAGACTCTAATCGATGTGGTGTGTTGGACTTCAAGGATCTAACAACCTAGTACTCTGATACCAAGTTTGTCATGACCCAAAAGAGGGACTAGACATGATATGGCAAATTGGGAGCCCAAAGGATCCCCAAACAAGCCTCTTAACTTATCGTTACAAATCATTGGTCATGGAAGCAATTAAATGACACAAAAGATTAGAAATAGGGTAGTGGGACTAATAGTGAAGCTTGAACAACATCATGATCAAGGGACAAAGAGTTAAGGATCATATCATAGATATATAGCATGTCCAGTAACACCTCTACTCATAGAAAAGAGGGGGGCCAAGACAAAGCAACTGGGCTCACTCTCATAATCTAAATAGAAAGTAGAGTGTTCAATACATAACTAGAGAAATATATTATAAGGTTCCCAAAGTGGAAGACATACCAACTAGCTTGAGTAGTACCGAACAAGCCATATGGAGGAAAAAGATGATCAACTTGGACTTTGATACCTACATGGTGATATCATGTAGGCAAGAGTATCCATTAGTACGTTTGAATGTACTAAGTATGTAGGATACAATGCAACAAGAAATAGGCATCATAATCAAAATGCATAATAATAATAAATAATGTATAGCATAATAACAATATGACATGTATGAATGATGTGTGAAGTAAAACATGCTTAAGTAACTCATGCTCATATAGAATATCATATGTGAAAAAGAGACCAAGCTAGTTTTTCAAGGTATAAACCCCTTGGTGGTTGTGTGGTATAAACCCCTCAGATGGTTGATGGTAATCACACCTTACCAAACGGTGACGGAATATAAACCCCTCGCATGATTGATTAATATATACCCCCATCATGATTACCCGAGCTCTTGTCCCCCATCATGTTGATGTGTTTACTGATCATAAGAGTCTCTAATACGTCTTCACTCAAAAAGATCTCAATTTGAGACAAAGAAGGTGGCTAGAACTTCTTAAGGACTATGGTTTGTGTGTGCATTGTCATCCCGGTAAGGCTAATATGGTAGACAATGCTTTGAGCAGGGTGTCTATGGGTATCCTAGCACATGTATATAATGGTGGCAAAGGTGTAGCTAAGGAGGTCCATCAGTTGGCTAGTTTGGGGGTTAGGTTGGAAGAGGTGAATAATGGGGATATTGTAGTACTTGATGGCTCTAAATCTTCATTGGTTGAGGAGGTAAAACCTAAGCAAGATCTTGACCCCACTTTGTTAGAATTAAAGGCATTGGTAAAAGATGGTAAGGTGGAGGTTTTCTCCCGGGGGAGGGGGGGGAGATGGTGCCTTAGATACCAAGGTAGGTTATATGTACCTTGTGTTGATGACTTGAGAGTAAAGATTCTTGATGAGGCCCATGGTTCCTCCTATTCTATGTACCCCAGTTCTACTAATATGTATAGATATTTGAGAAAGGTGTATCAATGGGGAGGTATGAAGAGGGACATTGCCAAATTTGTATCCAATTTTCATAGTTGCCAACAAGTTAAAGTTGAGCACCAAAGGTCGTGTGTCCTAGCACAAGATATAGAGATTCCTACTTGGAAGTGTGAAGAGATTAATATGGATTTTGTGGTTGGACTACCCAAGACTAGAAAGAGTTTCGATTCCATGTTTGATAGGATTACGAAATTGGCTCATTTTCTACCGGTTAAGAACATATATAGGGTTGATGATTATGCTAGGTTATACATTCATGACTTGGTGAGGTTGCATGGGGTTCCTTTGTCCATCATATCGGATTGTGGTTCCTAATTTACTTCACTTTTTTAGAGTGTACAAGAGTTAAACTTAGTATGGCCTTTCACCCTCAAACGGATGGCCAAGCAGAAAGAACTATCCAAACTCTTGAGGACATTCTTAGGGCTTGTATATTGGAGATTAAATGTAGTTGGGATGACCATCTTCTATTGATTGAACTTGCTTGTAATAATAGCTATCATTCTAGCATCGATGTGGCTAGTTTGAGGCTCTGTATAGTAGATGTTGTAGATCACCGGTTGGGTAGTTGGAGGTCAGAGAGGTTGCTTTGTTGAGACCATATCCGGTTATGGAGGCTCTTGAGAAGGTTAGGATGATTAGAGAAAGGTTGAAGATGGCCCAAATTTGCCAAAAGTCATATGCCGATGTGAGGAGAAGGGATCTTGAATTTAAGATAGGTGATTGGGTCTATTTGAAAGTGTCACCCATGAAAGGTGTGGTTCGTTTTGGTAAGAAGGGTAAATTGAGTCCAAGATATGTGGGCCTTTATAAGGTTATGAGGAGGATTGGCAAGGTAGCTTATCAGTTAGACTTGCCTAGTGAAATGGACTTGGTTTATCCGATGTTTCATGTATCCATGTTGAGGAAATATGTGGCTGACCCGAATGCTATTGTTCCATTAGATGTTGTAGGTGTTGTTGAGGATAACTTGACTTATGAAGAGATTCCAGTTCAGATCTTGGATAGAGAAATGAAGAGGTTAAGGAACAAGGATGTGGCCTCCGCTAAGGTCCTTTGGAGAAATCAATAAGTTGAAAGTGCTAATTAGGAGGCTGAAGCTAACAGGAAAAAGTGATATCCTTATCTCTTCAATTCTACTCAAGAGTAAGATACTAATTCTAAGTCCACTATATGATCTCAAGTCTTAACTTCAGCCCTCATGTCATTGCATACTTTCATGTCTAAAGTGACAAGTTCATGATGATTTTACACTTATTTTGAGATTTTTGAAATGATGTTTAAGTGCATTGTTGCATCCTTATGTAGGCTGAAATTATCTTGTGTATGCGTGTCATATACCTTTCTTCAATATTTGGGGACGAATGTTCCTACGGAGGAGATATTGAAACGACACAAAAAGTGTCCGAAATCGTGACTTCAATTTATCTCAAAAATCCATGCATGATATCGAAAATTCGACTTCATATTCTTGATTAGGGGAAAATGAGTAGGAAATGAGTCTAACTGTGATTTTAGAGCAAATGAATAACTATTTATGTTTCCCTAAAATCGAATTCCAGTGAGATTTCCGTGCCTTAGTACATTTTTTTGTGCAGTTTTCTTGTTCTGTCCAAGACTTTTGGGTCTTGGTCCTAAGCATTCCTATGCGTGAAAATACCTATACTTAACCATATTTCACCATCAAGTCACACAAGACATTCCTTAATTAACTCTCAAACCCTTAGACTAATATTTCTCTCAAAAATTCAAGTATCTAAATATCTTTCGGATCTTAAGGAATTCATCCAAGATTCAAGCCTCCATTCAAATATTCTTAAAGGAATTCTCCAAAGTCAAGGTTTGTGGGTTTCAACCATTCGGTCCTTTCACTCGGGGTGCAGAAGCTCCCTTTTTACCTATGACTTGAGTGGCTCTATGATGATGAAATGAAGGTATTTATATAATGATTTCATAAAAAGTATCTATTATGATGAAAGTTGACCAATTGCCTAGTTTGGGGGGTAGTAGACTCGAACTACCACAATGGGGGGTATATACTTCAATTGCCTCACCAAGGAGCTAGTCGGCCTTGGTTATGTAATGATGGTCACCTTTTTCACATGTAATATGTTATATATGAGCTTGTTTTTACTTCAAGTATCATTCATTCATGTCATATTGATAATATGCTATCTCTTGCTTATGATATTGCATTTTGCCATGTGCCTATCTCTTGTTGCATTGCATCCTGCATACTTAGTACATTCAAAGGTACTAACACATACTTTACTCCTACATAATGTTACTATGTAAGGACTGGAACACTGATTAATCATCTTCCTCCTCATGGATAGTACTTCTACCCAAAGCTAATTGGTGATTCCTCAATTCCGGGGACAATGACTTTGATCTTATGACATGTATTAAGATTCTCTTTCCTTTATTGTATACACATGACTTGAGATTTAGCCCAATTGCTTGTCTTGGCCGCCGCTCTTATCTATGTAATAGAGGTGTTGTTGGACAAGTTATAAAATTATGTTATGATCCTTGACTCTCTTGATTTAATGATGTCATATGTTATGAAAGGCTTTCCCTTAGCCCTTTTTGCCTTTATTTCTACTCCTATTAATGTTTTTTAATGCTTCCACGACCAAGGATGTGTAGTGATATGTAAATAGGCTTGTTTGGGGTCCGCTCAAATTCCCCACTCGCCATGTCATGTCTAGGCCCTAGACTTGGGTTGTGATAAAATTAAACTGAATCCTCATCGACATTAGATCCATAAAACACTGGCATGTTCATCCTCATGAAATCATGAACTCTTGTTGTGAGGGTAGCTATTTGTGGAGCAATAACGACCTCTCTATTAGCATCATTGGCTAAAGTTTTGGCCAACATAATGAAAGCATTCCTAAACTCTACATGAGAAAGGAGCTCCCCCTTGCCAAAGGAGATTCTTCTTGGTGGCATTGTCTAGAAATTACAAAGCGGGAGTATTTAGTTAGAGAAATAATCTTAGTTACTTCTAATGGAATGACATGGATCGTAATAAAGTGAAACATTTCGCAGAAAGCCCCATAGCCTCTTATTCATAGATGTGGTGCACTTTATACTCATGAACAAGACTTTACTCAATGTAGTGGGTTGGACTTCCAAGGACCATCTAAAAATCTAGTGCTCTAATACAAAGCTTGTCACTACCTGAGCCTAGGCCTTAGACATGACATGGCAAATAGAAAACCCAAAGAAAACACAATCAAGACTCTGAGCATATCATTTGCACATCCTTGGTTGAGAAATTACAAACAAACACTCAACATATAATTCTAAGTGAATAGGGTCTTACGACTCATGCTATGGGGATAAATATGGGAAAGGGATTTTGCATGAATCTCATAGAAAGTGATGTCTAAGGGGACGGAATATGACTCAAACTATGGGATGTAGGGACTTAGGACTTTCATCAACATCCATCAACATCCATCAACATTAACATCACATAAGAGGGCAGCTAAGGATAAATCTCCGTAACATCGCAATAACTCATAGAGAGTATATACCATAGCATTGTATGATATCGAACAACAACTTTAATTATGAATAGGATAGGGGCCAAGACATGTACAAGGCTCACCCACAACATAGAAAGTAAAGTACTAGTGTCTCAACATAAGCAAGATAAGACATAAGCTATTGTCTCGAAATAGAGGACTCACCACAATAACAATCTTAACGAATCTAAACAAGCCACATGGCAGAAGATGAATAAGATCTCCAAGTCCCTACATGGTTAGATCATGTAGGCAAAAAGTATACCTTAGTACCTGAAATGTATTAGTATGTGAGATGCAATACAAAAATAGATAATTGGGTTAATAACAAGATGCTTACTCATATAGAATAGGATGTAAGCTAAATATTTCATGTAGAAGAATGCTTTTTTAAAATCATTCATGAGAGATAAACATAACATCCTAGCATTATGCATATGTGGGAGGTTGACCATAACCAACATATAAAACCAAATGAGCTACTACTTGGAATCCAACATAAACCAAACGTTGGCATAGGGAGACTACTTGCCATGTAGAACTTCTTCACATAAGCATATGCATCATTATTAATTATTGTGGCTTATTTGGATCCACTGAGGAATCCTAGGGTGGCACATAGTATATAAGAGAAGAGGTTGTTACTAGGATTCATTTATCGAATCCCATCTCAATTCCACATTCGATATTATGTCATTCCTATGAAATACATTTGGAAACATATACACAATCATAATTATTCATAACCTTTAAAAGCATAACATCATCATATATACATATATAGAGTAGCTCATCCAAACATCATAATACAACATGGGATCCATCTTTTGTGTGAATTGTCCTTTCACCATCAACATCATTCATAATATAAATTCAAGCATCATAACTTTCATGAACTTGCATAATTGAACCCTCATCATTAGAGATCATTCATCATTATAAACTTTGATATGATAATTGGGTCGATTTCATGCATGTAACTTTAAATAATATAACTCAAGAGCATTATCCATGAATGTATTGAAATTTATCAATTTAAATCATCCTTAAAGAGAACCACCACAATCATACATATCATCTTTGAACTTTAGTCATAGAATTATGCAATTCAACTCATAAAATTATCAATTTCATAGTAATTAATAGTATCATAACTTTCATAGCTTTGAACTCCATAAAAGAGACCATAGGAGAAAACCCTTGAAATAAATTTACCTAATTTTCTGCAATAAATGAATAATCTCTAAATAATGAAAGTTTAACAGAAAGAATAGATGATACCTATAAAAATTAAACATTGAGATTTGAAGGAATTGTGAATTTAGGTTTTGGGAACTCATGGGCGAAAGAGCCCATAAATGAAGAAACCCACATATGCTTTGGACATTGAAACTTGAAGTAGATGACTTGAAAACTTTTAGAATCCGTTTTTGAAGCTTGTGTTCAATGGAGATGGCTTTTTATTTAAGAAATTAAAGAGATTTAATGGACTATTTTAGAAGTTTGAGAGGATTTAGGGTTGTTTAGAGAGGATTAAGTCTAAAAATAAAAGGGTTTTTGGGTATTTACATATATAAAGATTTTGGGATAGGTCCCTACTAACTTTTCAGGCATGAAATAAAACTCAAATAAATTTGATGTATGCGGTACCAGGGGCGCGGCACGAAGTTGTCATCATGCACTATATTAGATTGTGCAATTTCATCCGAAAAATTATATTTCGATACTAGTGACCTAAAAATTGAAGGTGATATATTTCCTATGCAATATGCCTTCCGAACAACATTACAAAGTCAGATTTATGAAATAATTCACGAATTTTTATGATATTCAAGAAATAAATTATAGAGTTTTTCTGAGCTGTGTTGGGAGGTTTTAATATATCTCCCCCTTGGAAACATTTATCTTTGAATTCTGTGAAACTAAACATAAAAGGAATAATATGATACTTTTTAACACTCACACAAATGTATCAATATAACTTAAACATCATTTTCATAAAAACTCAAATTTATGCATAAAAATACTATTTAATACATGATACCATGAGTATGAATGCTTGCAACTTAGCTCAACGGGATGAATTTCATGAATTGACATCTTAGACATTGTTATCTTATTACATTAGGCTTGAATATAGTGGAAAAGATAGGGATATCATTTCATCATGTCTACTTCTACTTCCTAAGTCTAACTTTCAACCTGTTGGTTCCTCATAGGGACTTTAACATATGCTACATCTTTGTTTCTCAATCTCTTTACTTGTCTATCTAGTATTAATGTCGCCCAAGTTACACCTCCATTTAGAGGATGAAATGGTCGTTGTAAAGATATAAAAACTAACCAATGATAGGTTCGAACCCAAGGAAATAAGAAGAGTCAAAGTGAATTCACCAATAAGCAATTCAAGCAATTTACCAACTAAATTCCCCGGGGGAGGGGGGTTTGCAATGATCAACAAGAAAAGAAACTAAACTATCATAAGAGACAATCAATGATGGAGATCAACTAGGGTTTTGTGTTCCCTATGATTCCCCAACTTAGTAACCCTCGATAAACCAATTCAAATCTAGTGTGTAGCATGCAGGATGGTAATTTAAGTTCACCAAACCTTTTGGTCCAAGTGAGAGGTGAATTTCATTATATGACATGGCCTATCTCCATAGTGTGCAATACTAACCATTACCTATAAGTCCCTGTCATCATCCCCTTGGCCCAGTTCGATTGATTAGACGAGAACATATCATCGAATACTGTTAATTAATCTCTTTTTTGATTCATTATTACCTTGATCAGGAAAGTGAAACTAGGCGGGTTATAACATTGGCCACCATTGTAAAACATGCAAACATAAGAGAATTGATTAGTACATGAATATACCCAATCAGAGAATTGCAAAGTATCAGGGTCTACTTTGTTAGATCTTCATGGTCCCTACAACCTTAGTTGTGGATTTAGCTACTCAGGCTATGGGTAGATGAAGAAATTATGAATTAAGAAAACATAATTAAACACTTACCCAATTGAATTGAGAATCAAGAAAATCCAAACTTGATTGAGAATCACAAGACTGAAGATCAAATTATTCACAAGTGTATTCTCCTCCAAGTATTGAGATCTCTAAGTACAAAACCCTAAAAGTACTCTCTAATGATGTTCTTTACTGTATTGTGTTGAAAAATAACCTAAAAAGTACTATTAATAATAGTTGAAGATAAAATTAAATTACATGTGTATTCTTCTCTAAGTATTGAGATCTCTAAGTACAAAACCCTAAAAGTACTCCCTAATGATGTTCTTTACTGTATTGTATTAAAAAATAACCTAAAAAGTACTATTTATAGTAATTGCAAATAACCTAAAAAGTACTATTTATAATCTCGTATTCAACTATTAAGATCTTGGGCTTCTCTTCTACGAACCATCTTTATGACTTTTAAATTGATTTATTACTCGTACTTCAGACTCATAGGGTTCAATTACTTTAACTCATCCTTCTCTGGAATGCTTCACGAAGCCTATCTATACGTCTGGTAGAATGCTCTATAACTCGTATAAAGGTTTTGTCGACTTGAACTTCACTCATCCTTCACTGGATTTGTCACGAAACTACCTTTACGACCTGTAGAATGCTCTACGACTCGCAGAGGGTCTCGTAAATCACAAAAAACAAGAAAACTCTGTAATTTTGCGCCAAAGTCAAACCAACCTACTTTCCTGCAAAACTAATTAGAAAAACACATGAAACCATAAATGTCACATTGGAAACACACAAAATCCTAAGTTTTAGGCATCAAAAGTATTGTATTTTGACAACACATCACACACCCTCAACTTAAAATTGTTGCTTGTCCAGTTCAATCTATGTAGACAATACAATAAGACACAAACCTCAACTTAATAGCATATATAACATACAATTCAAACTAAGGTACCCACACCAACTTTTGAAAACAAGATCAAATAGCTATGACAAGCAAGGGAATATCAATAGTCCACAATCACTGAACAAGTCAAATGCAAACTATACAATGGAAGTGCCCTCATAGAAAGAAGTCTTAATTTTAACACTTACTGATGATTTCATACATAGCATTGGCACTGTGCAAAAACACTCACTCTCACAAAAGATATTCATGTATGATGACTCATACCATAGGCTTGCCCCTATACTCATGATTTAAACCTTTAACTAACTAGACTAGGATCACCATAGGACATTCTAGGTTTTTACATAGGCTCAAGGGGGTTTGATATGATTTTTTAGGAAAATAGTGACTAATGACCCTCCTTGAAACAGCATATTTCCACACTTTCGCCTCACCAACTTGGTCATTTTCACCTTATTCTCCCTTTTTCCTTATTCAAGCTTTTTTAGGTGTTTTCCTCTCATTTTTCAGCATTTTTCCCTATTTCACACATATTTTTTCCTTTATCTAAATATAAGGCATCTTTTCTTTTTCTTGCACTTGGTATATGATTTTCTTCTTTTTCTTCCTGTTCCTAACTCTCCCCCTTATTTTTGTACTTCTCCTTTGCACCGACCATTCTCAACCGAGGATTTTAGCCTGTAGTAAAGGACACAATATCTATTCCCCAAACCTGTGCCACTTTTTGTAGCGTAGGCTTTTCGCCTCAGTCAAAGTTCACAATGCTCAAGGGAAGAACATGGGGAAATTCATGGTTTTTCACTACACAAGGTTAGGATAATTAGGTGTTTTAGAAAGAATTGGTATATATAAGGCTCAAATATTTGCAACAAGGAATAAAACTTCATTTGGTTAGTCATTTTAGGCTAAAGTGGACTAGTTAAAGAACAAAGGCTTAAGATCCCTTCCTAATCCATTTAGTCTAAATCTAGCTTAAAGTAATAGGGAAAGTTCTGAATTGGCAAAAAATACATGAATCTGGCAAAATAAGCTCACACTCACATGGCACTGCACACATTATCAACAAGAAACTCACAGATCATACTTCGTATCCACTTATCAGAATAGATATTGTCAAACACCTAAACATGCATGGTTGTCATCTAACGACTAATTAAAAAATTTTAGTGGGTATCATTTTTCAAAATATATATATATATATATATACGCCATAAGATTTAGTACTATATGCTACAAATACTATCTAAACATCCTAATATGCCAGTTTAATAGAAATTAAATATCCACGGGGAAAGAAGAACATAGGCAAGAAAATCTCGGGATCAAAATTTATCATGTCCGCTTCTACTTCCTAAGTCTAACTTTCAACTTGCTGGTTACTCATAAGGACTTTAACAGATGCTACATCTTTGTTCCTCAATCTCTTTACTTGTCTATCTAGTATTGAAGTCACCCAAGTTACACCTCCATTTAGAGGATGAAATGGTTGTTGTAAAGATATAAAACCTAACCAACGATTGGTTCGAACCCAAGGAAATAAGTAGAGTCAAAGTGAATTCACCAATAAGCAATGCAAGCAATTTACCAACTAAATTCCCCGGGAGAGGGGGGGTTTGCAATGATCAACAAGAAAATAAGCTAAACTATCACAAGAGACAATCAATGATGGAGATCAACTAGGGTTTTGTGTTCCCTATAATTCCCCAACTTTGTAACCCTGGATAAACTAATTCAAATCTAGTGTATAGCATGTAGGATGGTAATTTAAGTTCACCAAACCTTTTGGTCCAGGTGAGAGGTGAATTTCATTATGTGACATGGCCCATCTCCATAGTGTGCAATACTAACCATTACCTATAAGTCCCAGTCATCCTCCCCTTGGCCCAGTTCGATTGATTAGACAGAACACATCATCGAATACTGTTAATCAATCTCTTTTCCTATCCATTATTACATTGATTAGGCAAGTAAAATTAGGCGGGTTCTAACATTGGCCACCATTATAAACCATGCAAACAGAAGAGAACTGATTAGTACATGAATATACCCAATCAAAGAATTGCAAAATATCAGGGTTTAACTTGTTAGATCTTCATGGATCCTATAACCCTAGTTATGGATTTAGCTACTCATGCTATGGGTAGATTAAGAGATATGAAATAAGAAAATATAATTAAACACATACCCAATTGAATTAAGAATCAAGAAAATCCAAACATGTTTGAGAATCACAAGATTGAAGATCAAATTAATTCACAAGTGTATTCTCCTCCAAGTATTGGGATCTCTAAGTACAAAACCCTAAAAGTACTTTGCAATGATGTTCTTTAATGTATTGTGTTGAAAAATAACCTAAAAAGTACTATCTATAGTAATTGAAGATCAAATTAATTTACAAGTGTATTCTCCTCTAAGAATTGAGATCTCTAAGTACAGAACCCTAAAAGTACTCCCTATTGTTCTTTACTGTATTGTATTAAAAAACTACCTAAAAAGTACTATTTATAGTAATTTCAAATAACCTAAAAAGTGCTATTTATAATCTCGTATTCAACTCTGGCGATCTTGGGCTTCTCTTCTATAAACCATATTCATGACTTTTAAATTGATTTATGACTCGTAGTTCAAACTCATAGGCTTCAACTGCTTTAACTCATAATTCTATGGAATGCTTCACGAAGCCTATCTGTACGACTTGTAGAATGCTCTATAACTCGTATAGAGGTTTTGTGGACTTGAACTTCAGATCTCACCCTTCACTAGAATTTGTCAGAAACTACCTTTAAGACCCGTAGAATGCTCTACGACTCGTAGAGGGTCTCGTAAATCACCAAAAACCAGAAAACTCTGCAATTTTATGCCAAAGTCAAACCAACCTACTTTCCTGCAAAACATAACAAAAACACATGAAACCATAAACGTCACATTGGAAACACACTAAATCCGAAGTTTTAGGTATCAAAAGTATTGTATTTTGACAACACATCAAACATCCTCCACTTAAAATTGTTGTTCGTCCTCAAGCGACAGCTCAATCTATGTAGACAATATAATAAGACACAGACCTTAACTTAATGGCATATATCACATACAATTCAAACTCAGGTACCCACAACAACTTTTGAAAACAAGATCAAATAGCTATGACAAGTAAGGGAATATCAATAGTCCATAATCACTGAACAAGTCAGATGCTAACAATACAATGCAAATGCCCTCATAGAAAGAAGTCTCATTTTTGACATTTATTGATGATTTCATTTAGCCTTGGCACTGAGCAAAAACACTCACTCTCACAAAAGATATCCATGTATGATGACTAATACCATAGGCTTGGCCCTATACTCATGACTTAGACCTTCAACTAACTAGACTAAGATCACTTTAGGACATTCTAGGCTTGTAACTTAGGCTCAAAGGGCTTTGATATGATTTTTTAGGAAAATATTGACTAAAGACCATCCTTGAAACTGCATATTTCCACACTTTTGCCTCACCAACTTTGTCATTTTCACCTTACTCTCCCTTTTTCCTTATTCAAGCTTTTTCAGGTGCTTTCCTCTCATTTTTTCAGCATTTTGCCTTATTTTCACACAAATTCTTGCCTTTTTAGCTTAATATTAGGCATCTTTCGTTTTTCTTGCACTCGGTATATGATTTTCTTCTTTTTCTCCCTGTTCCTAACTCTTCCCCTTATTTTTGTGCTTCTCCTTTACACCGGTCATCCTCAACTGGGGATTTTAGCCTGTAGTAAAGGACACATTATCTATTCCCCAAACCTGTGCCACTTTTTGTAGTGACCCTCAACTTAGGCTTTTCGCCTCAGTCAAAGTTCACAATGCTCAAGGGAAGAACAGGGGCAAATTCATGGTTTTTCACTACACAAGATTAGGCTAATTAGGTGTTTTAGAAAGAATTGGTATATATAAGGCTCAAATATTTCGAACAAGGGATAAAACTTCATTTAGTTAGTCATTTTAGGCTAAAGTGGACTGGTTAAAGAACAAAGGCCTAAGATCCCTTCATAATATATTTAGTCTACAATTTAGCTTAAAGTAATAGGGAAAGTTCTGAATTGGCAAAAAATACATGAATCTGGCAAAATAAGCTCACACTCACATGACACTGCACGCATTATCAACAAGAAACTCACAGATCATACTTCGTATCTACTTATCAGAATAGATATTGTCAAACACCAAAACATGCATGGTTGTCATCTAATGACTAATTAAAAAATTTTAGTGGGTATCATTTTTCAACACAAAACATAAAAACATGTTATATGCAATTAGATTTAGTACTATATGCTACAAATACTATCTAAACATCGTAATGTGCCAGTTTAATAGAAATTAAATATCCACGAGGAAAGAAGAACATAGGCAAGAAAATCTAGGTATGAAATTTAGTGTAGTTATAGACCATAAGCTACTCAAATTTCACTAAGGAAGGACCATAACTACCCACACCCCATCGAAAAAGATGTGCATTATCCCCAATGCACAAAGTCAATCAAAAATAGAATGTAGGTGGTCAAAAATATATCGGAGCGTCTAAGCACCAATCTCAGCTTGAGTCTGGCTACCCTTTCACTGCAGGGAAGTCTCATCAGCTATAGTACTTTGTCCAAAGGGGCCTATACCCCTTGCCTTATCAAGCTTACGAGCTAGCCTCACCTCCTCCATGTGCCTCGATAACATCAAGGCAAGCTTGAACTCCTCATCCGCCGAGAGCTTTGCACGTACATTGCTCTCTACTAGCTCATCACCCTCTATGAGGGGTCTCTTTCTGTGGGAAGTTTGTGTAGGCTCCTCAGAGGAAAATAAATGAAATAGCAGCACAAAATATTTTATCTCTCATAGTGTAACTGGTGCCATAAGTGATGATGTCATATCCGCCCTAAGCTTCTCAATCTTTGATTGGACAGCCAAAAAATCTAAAGGCTGGGCCTTGGATAACCTCTTTTGAACCCACTCCTTAAAGGCATCAATGTGGACATCAATGAGAGTATCCACTAAAGAGACATGCTCCTAAACAGTAGAAATAGTTAAAGTCCGGCTCCATTCCTTTGAGTTTGAGATAGCCTGTTGTACCCATGGCATATTATGTTGAAAGAGCTGAGTCAACTGGGACTTAGCATGTGATAATCTTCATACCATGACCTGAATAGGAGCGTCGGACACAAAGATCATGCCCGTCATAGGAGGCCGTAAAGTAGAGGCCTCTAGTGTGGTAGAAGGAATAGTGGTACCCCTCTCAATGACTGCCTTGGGCTGCATGGGTCTCTTCTCTATAGTAGCAGCAATAATAATAGTTGGGGAAGTCACAGAACCCTCAGGTGGTGGCACCGGTATGAACATCTTTGGTGGTGATGGAGGTTGTGCTTGCCAGATTACCACTAGATTTCTCATTAGGCTTGATTAGGATAGCTCCAAAGTATGTTGGGCCTTAAATAACTGATCCAGCTAGTGAAAAATCTCCATCCTAGAATCGACATAGAGTCTGAAGATCAAAATAGGAGCTAGGATGGGGTGGACCTCTTCAGTGCCGACTCATATATATGCTCTGCTATTAATCGAGTCCAATCGATGTCATAGCCATCCAAGATGCTGGCAACCAATACTGCATAGTCTGGCATATGTATATTATCCAGTAAAGTTAGTCGAGTAGGTAATCTAACAATGCCCCACCTAAACTTGGCTAGAAAGTTGAGTGAAGCCTTTACTATAGGCTCAATATAGGTGGTGACCCAAGTAGGCTCCGAACCCTACTCTAAAACATGACCGGCCACCCATCTCAGCAGTGAGTTCCCCTATACCAATCCTTCATAATCAATGACTTTTTAACTTGCCCCAACCTGTGTTGTGGATCTAGGGGCATGGTACTCGGGACCAGCAAGCATGTAGCAAATGGTCTCCTTAGAAATGTTAACCCATCGACCACACAATCATATCTCTATCAACCTGCGTTGTGTGAGAGGTTTCTTCCCTCTAGAAAGACTATGTTGAATGATGGCTACTTATGATGCATAGAACTCACTCATAAAAATCAGAGAGTACTGTGCAAGTGACTCTATCAGCCACATCAACCCACACCGTATCATCATGTACTGTAGACTTGGGACACAGCTTAGTCCATTATCAATACGCCTAGGCTCCTAATAGATGGAACAGATTAGCTTGTCTCGCTCCTTGGGCTGTGTACCCTCCAAGAATATAGCCTTCATACCCTCGATGCACCACCGGTTGGCATGGGCATCTGGTGCTGATAAAGAAGATGGTTGTCACGACTCAAGCCTAGAGCCTAGACATGACACAACGAATGGGAAACTCAAAAGGACCCCAATCAAGCCTCTTAACATATCATTACACATCCTTGGTCGCGAAAGCAATAAAATAACAACAATAGATAGAAATAAGGGAAAATAGGGCTAAGGGACATGCTTGGTACCTTAGGAACATAACAAGACAATAGTATAGCATTAACATATCATAAGGTTCCAAAAGCACCTCTAATACATAAATAGATGTGTGGGTCTTGACAATCTCCAGGCTTACCTTCATAGCCATAAGTATCCAATATACGAAGAGTCAATATATAACATAAATCAAGAGAAGTATGTCCTCGGAGTTGAGGACTCACCAACTTGCTTGGAGAAGATAGTACTAGCCACGGGGAGGATGAGGATGATCGTGAGGATCTTTGTTTCCTACATGGTAACACCATGTAGGCATAGAGTCTGCGTTAGTATGTTTGAATGTACTAAGAACGTTTGAAATGATTTTGGGCACTTCCGACTCCATATATCCCAAAATTCTTTCATGATATCAAAAATCTGACTTCATATTCTTGATTAGCAGGCAATATTTAGTGGAAAATAGATATAAAGTAGATTTTAGAAGCCCCATAGAGAAAAATACTTTTTGCTAACTTCTTGCAAAATCGTGTGGGTCTGCGATGGTTCTGTGATGCGGACCAGTCGTAGAGCAGTGTTATCACTTCTTTAATTTTCTATTTTGGCCTAAGTAATTGATTTCATGGCCCCATTCCATTTTACACGTTAAATATCCCATTCTTAGCCATTTTCAACTCCATATAACTCAAAACCCTCTCTAAAACCTCTCAACAATTTTATAAAAAATCCTATTAAAATTCAAGAGTCTTAAGATTAATTTTGGATCTCAAGAACTCTATTTAAGCATCAAGTCTACATTAATTCCCCAAATTTAGACATGTGGGTTTCATCCATTAGGTCCTTTCACCCATGGAGCCTAATTCTCTTTTTATGAAAATTGCATCATTTAGAACTATATTGTCTATGGGTACCTTTTATTATTAAATATAAACAATATTTATGTTGGAGTTTTATTAAGTATTGTTGATTATGCATGAATCTCCATTTTAAGCTTATACTATGAGTTAATCTTGTCTATTGATACTATGCATTATTTGAACTATGTAAGATATGAACCATGAGGAACTTTTGAGATGTATTTCAAGATATTCCATTTGGGGTTTTACTGCAATGTTTGTGGGTTGATTTAAAATCATTTTATTTACACTGTTTCACTCTTGAATTGCAAGATTTTAAACTACCATCATGATCCTGCCATATGTTTGATAAAATGCCTTTCCAAAGACTCTTAAAGTTGTTGATGATCTATTGCATGATTTATGAGTCAAGTGACTTTATGATGATTTTGGGCTTTCAAATATGTGTTGAATTCATGAAAATAACTATGATGTTTTAAATGCCGATTTTAAGCCCATTTTCAAATATTTTATGTCTTGTGGTCCTTTGATGTTAACGCAAGGGTAATGTTTGATGATGATCTTTTCTTATACTTTAAAGTTAGGCTCACCATTAGAGGTCAAAGATGTTTTAGATCTACTCATGCCATGTTTTCATGTTTCTTAAAAATTGCTAAAATATGAGTATTCTGTGGATTAGGCTTATCCCCGATGGATTGTATGTGACTTGGACCATCTTCATGGGTTTATATTTCTTTGCTGAAATTATGTTGCCAATATAGGAGTATACTTTACCCTTTCTTTACTAATGGATCCATTTACTGCACTTCTTAATGAAATCCTTTCCGAAATGGTTATGTTCCCGTAAGGAGGGTTACATCATATGAAATGGGTCAAGTTCCCTTAAAGTGAAGTATAGTTTACCTTGGTAAGTAGATGACCTCTTTACTGATGAGGGAATAATCATCGGGATTCCAAGTTATATCTCACTTGGTCTTATTCTATGTCGGTCGAGGTCTCTTCTCACATATGTATTAAGTTCTATGTAAGTTGACTGATTATAAGTATGTTTTACTTCAAGCATTTAACATGCATACCATATTAGGAATATGCCTATCTATTGCCTATTACTATACATTTTTTACTATATTGGATTATTTCGGCTGAATTGCATCCTACATATTTAGTACATTAAAATGTACTAACACATACTTTATACCTGCTTGATATCAGCATGCAGAGACTGGAGCTCCTCTTGATCATCTTCCACATGGCTAGTGAGGTTATTCAAAGATAAGCTTGGTGAGTCCTTAAGTTCGAGGGCACTATCTACTTTCTTTTGCTATCTCTAAGACTTCCTTATGTTGGACATCTGATATTATGAGGGTGAGCCCAGAAAGTGTCTTGGCCTACGCTCCTTCTATGCTTAGAGGTGTTGTTGGAAAATCGTGATGTATTTATGCTATAAGCTTGATTCTTTATGCTTTTATGATATCAAAGACTTTCCTTAGTCCTACTTTCCCTTCTTATTATCTCCTATTTTTGTTTACTTTGCTTCCGCAAACAAGGATGTATGATTAATATGCTAAGAGGCTTGCTTGGGTCCCTTTGGGTTCTCATTCACCATGTCACGTCTAGGCCCTAGGCTTAGGTCATGACAAACTTTTTATCAGAGAACTAGGTTGTTAATGGTCCTCGGAATCCAACGCACCGCATCGATTAGAGTCTGATTTATAGTTTTAAAGTGCGACATAACTATGAATGGGAGACTATGAGGCATTTAGGGAAATATTTCACTTCTTCATAATCTATGTCATATGATAGAGTTAAGTCCTCTAAGGCTTATTCCTGATTCTTAACCGTTATGTTTCAAAAAATGTCTCAAGCTATTCAGGGCGGTGGAAAAGATGATTACCTATCAAACACAGAGATTCGCAATGTTGTATGCCTATTGGCCAAAGTGGTGACTGCTCAACTCAACCAATGGGCAAGTGCCCCCTAGATTGCGAATGATAAGAGTGGGAAGAGAAAGACTAAGAGAGCCCGATTTGAGTGTGCTTCATCTTCATCAAGACCACTAGTTCCCAAGTATAAAAAGGAATGGGTCTATTTCATCATTTTTCTAGGGTGTGGGAAGAAGCATTGAGGAGAGTGTTAAGTAGGCACAGAGAGTTGCTTCAAGTATGGCGATGTTGGGCATAAGATGTGAGATTGCTAGTGGTTTTAAAGGAAAAAAGAAGAGTTCAATGTGAAGGTAGCAATAGGGGGAGAACTAACACCAAGTGTCAAAGGTATAGGAGGAACCACAGTGGTCCATGCTTAAGGAATACCAATGCTTGTTATCCTTGTGGTGAAGAGGGTCACAAGCTAGTCGATTGTCCATATACTCAAAAAAGGGGTAAAGGTGGTCATGCTGATCCAAGGGCTCAGGAATTCCAACAAGAGAGTGCCCCTGACATAATCGATTATATGCTCTTCAAGGGAGGCAAGGGGTGGATGAGGTGCACGATGTCACTACTGGTATGTTAAAGATTTTTTATTTTTTAGGTGCATGCTTTGATAAGTCCGGGTGCCACTATTTCTTTCATTATTCCTTTTGTTGCTAATAAGCTTCATTTGTGTGTCCTGAATTGCTTTTTCAGCCTTTTTGGTGTCTATTTCCCCATTGATGAGTTTATTCTTGCTAGAAAAGTCTATGGGCGATTGTCCCATGTCATTATTGCATAAAGTGTTATTTTGTGATTTTGTTGAACTTGGCATGGTGGGTTTGAGTTTGCCCTTGGGATGGATTGGTTACATGCATATCATGCTTCCATTTATTGTAGAACCCGTAAGGTTAGATTCCAATTCTCTAATGAGTCTGTACTTAAGTAGGAAAGTTGTAAAGTGACAATTAAGGGCAGATCCATTCCTTATCTTAAGGACCAAATTGATCTTTAAAGGTTGCATTTACCATCTCATAAGGGTTAGGGATGTTGAGTCTAAGGTCATTCCTATTTAGTTGGTTCCGGTGGTCAATAAGTTCTTGATGTCCTTACTGATATGTTAAATTTGTGGTAATGTCTTTTGCTTGACCGATGCCCTGGCTATGTTTATCGATCTCATAAATAGGGTCTTTGAACCCTACCTTGATATGTATGTGATAGTTTGTGGATATTATATTGACTTATTCCAGAATGAAGAAGAGCTTGTGAGTCATTTGAGGGTTATGTTACAGCTTGAGGATGAGAAGTTGTTTGTTAAATATGATAAGTGTGAATCTTAGGTAACAAAAAGGTGGTTAGAGAAGTACACCGGTTGGCTAGGTAGGGAATGAGTTGGGTGAAGTTGAGAATGGTAGTGTAGTGGTTTTGATGGTTTCAAATCTTCTTTTGTTGATGAGGTCAAGTGAAAGCAAGACCTTGATCCCCCCTTGCTATAGTTGAATGCTTTAGTGTAAGATGGTAAAGTGGGGGTATTCTCCCAAGGAGTAGGTACCAAGTTAGATTGTGTGTGCCTAATATTGATGAGTTGAAGGAGTTGATTTTGAAAGAGGCTGATGATTCATTTGGTTCTATTCATTCCGATTCCATGAGGGTGGATAAATACTATGGGAAGGTACCTTGGTGAGGTTGGTGATTGGGTTTACTTGAATATCTCATCCATGAAAGGTGTGGTCTGGTTTGGGTAAATTGAGCACAAGGTTTATGGGTCCTTAAGGACTTTTGAGAAGAATTGATAAGGTTGCATATTAATTGGAGTAGCCTAAGGAAATACAAATGGTTCTTCCGATCTTCCATATATCTAGGTTGAGGAGATGTACTGGTGACCCAAGTGCTATACTCCCCTTAGAGGTTGTGGGCATTGTAGGAGGTAATTTGACCTATAAGGAGGTCCGGATTGAGATATTGGATAGACATATGAAGATATTGAGGAATAAAGGTGTTAGATCCATCGAGGTCTTTTGGAGAAATCAACAAGTGGAAAGTGCCATATGGGAATCCGAAGCGGCCTTGAAGAAGTGATATACATGCCTCTTTCATTCTACTCAAGCTTAAGATAAAAAATTAAGTTCTGTCTCTGATTTCAAGTCCTAAGTTTTAGCCCTCATATCATGTTGCATGCATTCATGTTTATGGTGACAAGTTTATGGTGATTTTGGCATTCATGTTGAGATTTTTGAAAATGATATTTAAGTGTAATTATTGCATTCTTGTCAGGCTGAAATATTCATGATTACTTATCTTATGCATATTTCTTTGACATTTAGGGTGAATGCTCCCTAGGGGGAGATATTGAAACGCCCCAAAAATGTGCCTCGGAAATACCCATAATTGTAATTTTCATATCTAAAATTCATATGTGATATTGAAAATCTAATTTCATATTCTTGATCAGGGGTCCAAATTGAGCCTAACATGAGTATAACCCGGATTTTAGAAGAACCATAGAGAAAAATGATTTTTGCCAACTTTTCACAAAATAGTATGGGTCCACGATGCGGACACGTTGCGGAGTAGTTTTATCACATGCTTAATTTTCTATTTTGGCCTAAGGCATGTGGGTCATGGCTCCATGCCCTTTTACACGTAACATATTTCATACTTAGCCATTTTTCAACTTCATATCACTCAAAAACCCTCTCTAAAACCTGTCCACCATTTTATCAAAAATTTCTATCCAAATTCAAGTGTGTCAAGCTTAATTCCAGATCTCAAGAACTCCTTTCAAGCTTCAAGTTTCTTTCAAGACTACATCAAGGAATTCCCAAATTTAGGTATGTAGGTTTGATCGATTTGGTCCTTTCACCCATGGAACCTAATCTTCCTTTTTATTAAAATTGTATTATTTCAAACTATATTGTCTATGGGGAGCTCCTTCTATAATGAAATATGAGCATGATTTCTATTGGGATTTTACTAAGTGTTTTTTATTATGCCTGAATCTCTGTTTTATGCTTATACTATGAGTTAATCATGTCAATTGATAATATGCATGATTTGAACTATGTAAGTTATGAATCATGACAAACTTTTGAGATGTATGTGAAGATATTCCATTTGGGGTTTTACTACAATATTTTTGTGTTGATTTTGAATCATTTCATTCACTCTATTTCACTCTTGAATTGCATTATTTTGAACTAACATCATGAACCCGCCATGCGTTTGATAAACTGCTTTTTCAAGGATTCTTAAAGTTGTTGATGATGTAACATAACTTATGAGTCAAGTGACTTTATGATGATTTTGGGCTCTCAAAAATGTATTAAATTCATGAAAATATCTATGATGTTGTTAATGCCGGATTAGGCCCCTTTTCAAAGATTTTACCTCTTATGGGCCTTTGATGTTAATGCAAGGGTAATGTTTGATGATGATCTATTCTTATGTTTTAAAATTATTATCAACATTAGAGGTCAAAGATATTTTAGAGCTACTCATGTTATGTTTCCATGTTTCTTACAAATCGTTAAAGTATGACTATTTTAATTATTTCGTGGGATTAGGCTTAGCACCGAAGGATTGGATGTGGCATGGACCATCTTCATGGGTTCATATTCCTTTCCTCAAATTATGTTCCAACATTTGAGTATACTTTACCCTTGCTTTACTGGTGGACCCATTTAGTGCACTTTTTAATGAAATCCTTTCCGAAATGGGTCATATTCTCATATGGAGGGTTACTTCAAATGAAGTGGGTCATTTTACCATAAGGTCAAGTATGGTTTACCTTGGAAAGTAAACACCTCTTTACCGATGAGGGGTAATCATCGGGATTCTAAGTTGTAGCTCAAATGGTCTCATTCTTTGTCGATTAAGGTCTCTTTTCACATATGTATTGAGTTCTATGCAAGTTGAATGATTTAAGCATCTTTTACTTCAAGCATTGATCATGCATGTCATATTAGGATTATGCTTATCTATTGCCTATTACTATGCTTTTTGACTATATTGGCTTCATCGTTCAAGCTATGCACCAACAATTCGAGAGATGGAACCTTCAATTCCAAGAGATGAGAAATATGACTACCGAGTAGAATGAGACCATAGATGCAATTTGGAGGGAGAATAATGTTGTACCACCCAATAAAGTTAAACCCCAAGATAGAAGAAATGTACCTCATGCATCTTTTGTAAATCTTGAATATGATAATGATGATTTTGATGGTGAACTTAATCTTGAAAGATGCGATACAAGGGGACAAAGAGGTAGAGTAGAAGATGATAATATAGTAGTATGAAAATGAAGATTCCATCTTTCAAGGGGACAAGGGACCCATACTTGTATCTAGATTGGGAGAGACGTGTTGAAGCCATTTTTATTGTCATAACTACTCTGAAGGTAAGAAAGTTAAACTTGCTATTGTTGATTTTTTTGATTACGCTGCTTCTTGGTGGATAAAACTTGCTAGGGACGGAGTGGAAGATGAGCTACCACCTATGCAGAGATGAAGAGGGTGATGAGAAAGAGATTTGTGCCATCATATTTTCAAATAGAGTTGTAATCTTGCCTTCAACACTTGAAGCAAGGTTCTATGTCGGTGGATGATTATTTCAAAAGCATGGCTATGGCTATGATCCAAGCTAATTGAATGGAGGAAGAAGAAGCTACAATGGATAGATTTTTAAATGGTTTAAATTCTAAAATAGCTAATGTAGTAGAGATAAAATAGTATGAAACTTTAGACGAGTTAGTTGATTTTTCTGTTGAAGAAGAAAAACAAATCAAGAAAAAGCAACAACCTAACTCATGGAGAAATCGTCCTAACTCTATCTCTAAGAAGCCAGGGTCAAATCAAGAGGGAAAAACTCCTTTTAAACCTCAAGAAGACAGAGGTAAAGGTAAAGTTGATGAGGGAGGTAAAACCTTCAATGCCAGATCTTCTAAATGTTCTTCTTTTATTCAATGTCATAAATGTCATCATGTCCAAATAGAAGAAACACATACTTAGAGAGAATGGAGAATATGAGAGTGAAAAAAGTAAGGGGGAAGAAGAAGAGGGAGGATTTGTAAGTGAGGAAGATGATTTAGAACAACCCAATGATGGTATAATTAGGGTAGTTAGGAGAATTATGACTTGGGTAGTAGTGATGAAGGACAGAGGGAGAATTTGTTCCATACTAGATGTGGAATAAAGGGGAGGACTTATTCTATGATTATTGATAGGGGAAGTTGTGCAAATATAATGAGTTCATATTTGGTAGATAAGCTAGGAATTGCATGCATGAAACACTCTACCCCATATAGGCTTCAATGGATGGATGATAGTGGAGAGGTAAAACTAAAAAAACAATGTATGATTTCATTCAATGTTGGTAGATATGAAGATGAAATTCTTTGTGATGTAGTTCCAATGCAAGCATGTCATGTTTTACTTGGCCAACCTTGGCAATATGATAGGGATACTACTCATCATGGGAGAAAGAATAGGTACAGTCTTCTGCATAATGGTAAGAAATTTACTCTTGCACATTATCTCCTTCACAAGTATTTGAAGACCAGAAATTATTGAGGGAAACAATGGGAAAGCAAAGGGGAGAGATAAAAAGTGAGCTTGAGGGAAAAAGAAAAGGGCCAAAAGATAGAAAAATAGAGATGGTCGAGAAAAAGAGAAGAGGGAAAAAAACTAAGTAATGAGGTAAAAGAGGGTTTGAGTGAAAAAATAAAAAGTTTTTGGAGAGGAAAGAGGCTAAGGAAAAGAAAAATGATAGTCTTTAGGTAAAAGACAAAGAGTATTTGAATGTTAGAAAAGAGGGGTTGCCTATAGTATTACTTACTTACAAAGAAGTGTTGATTAACTCTGAAGAACTAACTCCTTCTTTTCCAAATAGTCTTTCTTGTCTTTTGTGAAGTTTTTAAGATGTTTTTCCTGATGATATTCCAAAGCGGTTGCCACCTTTGAGAGGGATTGAGCATCAAATAGACTTTCTTCCTGGGTCTGAAGTACTTAATAGGTTTTCCTGTAGGAGTAGTCCTGAAGAGACCTGTTAGAACCCGTAAGTCCTTAATTGGTTCAATTTGGTAAACTTTGGTACCAAATGTAAATTTCTTCCAAAGTGTAGTCTTTAAGAATTAAATTGTTAGTGGGGTCATGTGTGTGGCTATTTTTG